>JAADVC010000607.1:0-18141 GCA_023334575.1 Pythium volutum
GAGTTGGTAACCCATGTTTGCTACATATAAAACCGAGGTCATACCGCAATACAGTCAAACGCTACAATACCCAAAGAAGCAACTTGAATCAGTGCCTGTGCCGGTGCCAGAGCTGAACATGAGACTGGACACTTCGATAGGATGAACGACTTGAAGTTGGTATGATAGGATGGGGAACACCGACCCGTCTATGATGATGCCAATGCCGTCGGTACCGTTTATGCGGCCAAACCGGGGCTATTTCCAAGTAGTATTACCATGCTGTCCGCTTTATGTCGATATTCCCAGACCCCCAAAAATTGCGGTCAATGGATCTCCAGGGAAAAAAACAATTGTGGCTTTTCAGTTTTTGGATGGAAGCGCTGGCCGAGATGCAAACAAAGACCCTACATTTTGATAAGCTCCGGTTGATCAGGATGGCTCAGAACGGGCAGTACTCTACGGTACTGTTACCACTGGTAACTTACCAGGGTCAGCTAATGTTTGCACTTTCCAGCTCGGAGACGTGGGGACCAAGCAACGAATGCAGCTGGATTCCACCTTTGCCCCAGTCGTGTTCGTGAAAAAAATCAAATACATCAGGGATGATTGGAATACAATACACAGTACTGTACAAAGTACAGTACACCCGTGTTATTTCTTCCCATCCACGGCACATCCCAATTTGCCATCATTGATTGATGATACTACAATCTGTGCACTCTGCGTCGATTTGCGTTCCGCCATGATGGGATTTCACAGAGAGTCGAGCCACGAAGGCCCCTAATGCGACTGAGGCCCCCATGGGGAACGCTCGGCTCACTAACACAGTGCCCCTCAACGAAACCAATCGCCCACTCTCTTTTTCCAGTCAGCTCACTTTCGATTTCCCGATCTCTCGCTCAAGTCTCACGCCATCTCCAATGCTGGTTTCACTGCTCCGCCTGCTCACGGCCTTCGTGGTTGTCATAGCCCAGACGACTTACGCCGCCACAACAACGACGGTCTCTCTTCCCACCGGTGCGACCGTCACCGGCCTGCTCGAAGCCAACGGCCCAGGGCGTAACATTCAAGTCTTTCGTGGTGTTCCATACGCTGAGCCTCCCATCGGTGACAAGCGATGGAAGCCATCTACGCTCAAGACACCGACAGGCGTGATCAGTGCCACGGCGTTTGGCGACGCCTGTGTGCCCTTTTACGCGTCCGGTCCACAACCGAAAAATTCGGAAAACTGTTTGTTTCTCAATATATTTTCGCCCGCCGGAGCGACCAAGCAATCCAAGCTGCCCGTCATGGTCTGGATCCACGGTGGCGCACTACTCAACGGCAACTCGAACTCGTTCGACCCGCGTGGCATTGTCGCGGCCTCGAATGACAAGGTCATTGTGCTGACCATCAACTACCGCGTCGGTGCGTTTGGCTTTTTGTCGAGCAAGCAGCTCTTGGCCGAGGGCAACGGCGCCAACTTTGGTCTCCGTGACCAAGAGGTTGCGTTCCAGTGGGTGCAAAAGTACATTGAAAACTTTGGCGGCGACCCGACCAGCGTCACGGCGTTTGCCGGGAGTGCCGGTGCGTGGTCGATCGCGTCGCACATGGTCGCACGCGATGGCAACCAGAAGCTGTTTAACCGCGCCATCTTGATGAGTGGTGCCTACGCATCGGTCCACGACACGCCACCGCCGGCCGTGTCGCAAAGCAAGGCCGACTTGATCGCTAGGACCGTCAACTGTAACCCGACCGCCGCCGACGTCATGGCGTGTCTGCGCCGAGCCAGCACGAGTGCGATCGCCGCGATCAAGGGCTCGGACTGGCGCGGCTTTGCATGGATGCCGACGGTCGACAACGTGTGGCTTTTAGACCTTCCGATCAACCGTCTCCGCGCCGGCAAAGTGAGCCGCGTGCCGACGATCCTCGGCACGAACGCCGACGAAGGCTGGTACTTTACGTCGTGGGTCCAGCAGACGTCCCAGTTGGATTCCTTTTTGCGGTCGCAGTTTGCCATGCTCACGGAGAACGAGTACAAGCAAATCTTGATGCTGTACCCGGCCTCGAGCTTCCAGACGCTGCGCCACCGCACGGGCGAGATCTATGGCGACTCGATGTTTGTATGCCCGAACGAAAAGGTCTCGACCACGCTCGCAAACGACGTGACGTACCGGTACCGGTTCAACTACACGACCGTGCAAGACGGTTTCCCGCTCGTACTCCACGGCAACGACGGGCAGTACCTCTTCAGTCAGGCCGGCAGTATCTCGGACAATGACACACCACGCAAGGCCATTGCCAAGTATTTCCAAACGTTCTGGAGCGACTTTGCACGCACGGGTGTGCCGACGCAAGCGACTCAGTGGCCGCGCTTCACGGCCGCGACCAAGCCGCAGATTGTGCTTCAGCCGTCACTCGGCATTGAGACCATGGGGTCCCAACGTGCGGGCCACGTTGAGCGCTGCGCGTTCTGGCTCCAGGTTGAGCAGCGCATCGCGAACGACGTCAAGTTCTTTTAACTGATGCGTGCTGTATGGAGTGGTTATTATCGGCGAGCTTGGTGACGGGACGGCAGCGTACATTAAGTGACTATTTTCAACACGTGACTAAAAACATTAAAGTGCTTTTCATCGTGGTGCCCGTACAGTGTATAGTCCGTTTTGAAACGAATCGTCAGTCGTTCAACCACCGCTCAGGAATTTGTAATGAGAGAACCCCCACTTGGTGGTCTTTCTAAGATGGTACTCGTCGTCGAAGATCTGGACAGTGAGAACTGAACGACACTACTACTGAGTGAAATAATTCCTGCACACTGTGCAGCAAAATCCACTGGTGCTGTATTGACATTTTACGGATTTTGAGACTGTAACACTGAGAAATGATTGTGTTAGAGTACAGTGACGCAAGTCGAACGATCTCCATCCAAGACGCAAAATATCGGTCACAGATTTCGGTCTCACGATTGCGTTCAGAACCATTTAGAAATATTGAGGGTCACTCTAGCCAACCAATGCTGGTGAATTTACCCAACAACATTCAGCCAACAAGTCCTAACACCATGTTGGGTGAATTCGACTCGGTTCGACTTTGAATTGTTCAACAACGAGTGGGGAGGAGCTGCTCGTCCTCAGTTAGGATACGGCATCACGACCACGTATACTCTGAATTCCGATAAAGTACGTGAAGAGACCCAAGTTGTAGCACACAACCCAATACTGTACTGTACGAGACTCAACGCTAACGTGCCGCGGGGCGAATCTTGTTGACTACTCCGGTCGAAATATTCAACGGCATAAATCATTTGTCGCCCAACGATGTTGGGAACCGCATTCCTTTTCCCGTTCTCAACACAACTTCGACGGAACCAATGCATGCACAGTACCGTATAGTACAGTACACCCCGAACTTAAAAAAACTGGGTATTAACACCTCCAATACCACATGTTGTATTATATTAAGGACTGCATCTCAAGGTGCGCTGGACGAGAACGCTTCGCATTCACTCCCCTTTTGTAGGGAAGGAGTTCACTGCAAGTACTGAAACCTCACGCACTGATACTATATAGTGGAAACGAGGTTTATGCGGTAGTACTGTACTGTTCAGTGCAGGGGTCCAAAGAATACAATATATATTTATTCTGGGTGGCCAGTCTGGGGGCAATAAATAGTTGCATTACTGCAAATTATTGGTAGCAGTATGTTTGTCTGTGGATCTACCCAACATATCGATGTTAGTGGCGAAAAGGAAGGGCCTTTAGATCCACCCACGAAAGGGTAGAGTAAGAATGCCTTTAGCGACCCTTTCCCCATCGGCTTGCCGTCAGCACGGGCGCGAGAGGCGACCCATACGTGGAGATATATGTGTACTGAAATAGAAGGTCGTTGATTGCCACATGCAATTGACAAGTTGGTGCCAGTCTCCGTGTTGCCCACCGTCGCCCAAACATGAAGAGACCTGTGCTCGGGTGCCTGAATCTTCAGGCTCGCGTGCCTGGAATGAGTGGCGGAGACTTCTGAGCTTCCCTCGATCCAAATTGGCGGCGACAGCGCCATCCCCACGCAGGTGATAAAAAAACATTGGTAAATATTGGATCTTGAATTGGAAGGAGGGGCAATAAATAATTGGGTTTCTACAATTGCAATTCATTGGATCAGTATTTATTTTCTTTGGACCCCTGGTTCAGTGCAAAGCTTTCTTGTTGTCCCAGTGTGATGCCACTTGACCAGTGACTGGTGGCTGAGCGAGTTGAAGTTTGTGGATGGTGAGAACGGGCCACGTTTTTGTGCAGGTGAGTCCAATCCGACCCGGCTATGGTGAAAATCGTCCCGGCTATTGCCAAGTCGTCCACGTTTGCCGCAGAATACTCTTTGGGATGGGGCCGCGCCGCCAAAAGAATGCGGGGATCACGAGAGAGAGAGAGAGAGTGACAGAGAGAGTCTTAACGCCTTGAAGGCGGGCGCCATTCAACGGTCTATGGATACAAGGATACGGCATATACCGGTGTGGCGACTTCACTACTATACCGAAGTTCATATGCCTCGCCTCCTCTCTTGCTGTCAAGTACCCGTGCGTACTCGACTGTGTAGTACCGTACATCATCAGGTTGCTGTTTCTGTCAACAACACGTGCGTTTAGCTGCGCATTTGCATGGAAGGAATGCGTCAGCGCTGCCCTTCTTCCATCTTCACACCCGGCTTTGTCCCACGACATGTCCCCCAAATAGGGCACTTTCTATGGATGGGAGAAAAACAGTACACGTGTGTATTCCCCCCATCGTCTGTGTAAGTTCTGTGTACAGTGTCATACCTAGCCGATCTTGAAGATCCTAATCAGCTGGATGCGATCAGCCATGCGATTTGCAATCCGTTCTGATGGGGGAGGCGCCGTGTGTTCAATTTCCATCCCCCGCAAAAATTCCGACTTTCCCACACAGCTATCCACAATAAACGGACGACCGCCCAGGCCGCTGTGCGGTTGTGCGCGCGTCGCTTGCTCTTGACTTCCCCAGACAGCTCACTTTCCTTTCCACGGTCTTCCACTCAATCTATTCATCTCTCTCTCTCTCTATTCTCTGCCATGCTGGTTCCGTTGCTTCGCCTGCTCACGGCCGGTGCCGCTGTCCTCGCCCAGACCACTGCCGCGACCACGACCACGATCTCACTGTCCACGGGCGTCAAAATCACGGGCGTGATCGAAGCCAATGGCGGTAACCGCAACGTACAAGTCTTTCGTGGCGTGCCGTACGCCGAGCCACCAATCGGCGACAGGCGCTGGAAGCCGTCGACGCTCAAGACACCCACGGGTAACATTGACGCGACTTCCTACGGCGACGCCTGCGTGCCCTTTGGTGCGTCCGGTGCACAGCCAAAGTCGTCGGAAAACTGCCTATTTCTCAATGTGTTTACGCCCGTGGGCGTGACCAGCACCTCGAAGCGACCCGTCATGGTCTGGATCCACGGCGGTGCACTGCTCAACGGCAACTCGAACTCGTACGACCCACGCGGCATCGTCGCGGCCGCGAACGACCAGGTCGTGCTGGTCACGCTCAACTACCGTCTCGGTTCGTTTGGCTTCTTGTCGAGCAAGCAGATCTTGGCCGAAGGAAACGGCGCCAACTTTGGGTTGCGTGACCAAGAGGTCGCGTTCCAGTGGGTGCAAAAGTACATTGAGAGTTTTGGCGGTGACGCGACAAACGTGACGGTCTTTGGCAACAGCGCCGGCTCGTGGTCCATCGGCCACCATCTCACGTCGCGTGACGGCAACCAAAAGCTGTTCCAGCGTGCCATCTTGACAAGCGGTGCCTACTCGACCGTCCACGACACGCCGCCACCGGACGTGTCGCAAACCAAGGCCGACACGATCGCACGCGGCGTCGGTTGTAACCCGAATGCCGCCGATGTCTTGGCGTGCATGCGTAAGGCCGGCACGAGCGCGGTCGCCGGTATTAATATTCCCAACCAGCGCGGCTTCCTGTGGATGCCGACCGTGGACGGAGTGTTTATGAAAGACACGGCCATTCGCCGCCTGCGCGCCGGCAAGGTGAGCCGCGTGCCGACCATCACGGGCACGACCGCGGACGAAGGCTGGATGTTCACGTCGTGGGTCCAGCAGACGTCCCAGTTTGACTCTTTTTTGCGGTCGCAGTTTTCGTTTCTCACTGAGGACGAATACCGCCAGGTCGCGACGCTGTACCCGGCCTCAAGCTTCCAGACATTGCGCCACCGTACGGGAGAGATTTACGGCGACGCTGTCTTTGTCTGCCCGACCGAAGCGCTCTCGACCACCCTCGCGAACGACGTGACGTACCGCTACCGCTACGCTGTGACCGCGAACGAAGGCGGCTTCCAGCTCGGTCTCCACGGCAGCGACGTTGGCGTCGTGTTTAGCCAGGGCGGCACGTCGGCCGTGACCAAGTATTACCAGCAGTTCTTTACGACGTTTGCGCGCACGGGCGTGCCGACCGACGCCAAGACGTGGCCGCGCTTTACGAATGCGACCAAGCAGCAGCTCGTGATCCAGCCGACGCTGGGGCTCGAGACCATGGGCTCGCAACGTCAGGGCCACGTTGAGCGCTGCGCGTTCTGGCTCAAGGTCGAAGACCGCATTGCTGGCGCCGTCAAGTTCATTTAAATCGGGAGTGTTCCTGCTCACAGAGGACGCCTACTGTGTGTGGCGAACTTGAGCGAATATATCTTTTGCGTGTATAATACAAAACAACACGTTAGGGAGTGGTGGCTTTCAATCCTCATTTTGGCGTAGCGTCAAATACAGTGTCTGGACTCAGAGCTGGACCATCAAAATGATGGAAGGGTCAATCCAGGATATCTGTCGACTACTACGTAAAATTTAGTACTAGTACTACGTACTAGTAGGACTAGCACTGCAGTAGTAGTGTACAGTACCACTAGTAGGGGGTTTTACTACTACGTAGTACGTAGTACTAGTATGCTTTGCTATCATTATTGCGGAATTGCCTGGACCATGTCGTGCGGGCTTCGGAACAACAAAAAATGTCATATTTTCAGTATAAAATGGATGTTGCAAGCAATCGTCTCTCAACAATCAATGCACGGGCGTCTTGGCCCCCAAGCGCTCCGACAGGTGCACTTTCTCCGCGCGTTGTGACCCTTAGAAAAACTTGACGTCCTTGGCGATGCGGTCCTCGACTTGAAGCCAGAACGCACAGCGTGCGACGTGGCCCTTACGGTCCGAGCCCAGTGTCTCAAGCCCAAGCGTCGGCTGGATCACAATCTGCTGCTTGGTCGCAGTCGTAAAACGCGGCCACACTTTCTCACTCGTCGGCGAGTCGCGGCGTGCAAAGTCGCTCCAGAACGTCTGAAAGTACTTGGCGATCGCCAGGCGTGGCGTGTCGTCCGCAGGGATACTACCGTACTGGCTAAACACGTACTGACCGTCGTTGCCGTGCTCGACGAGCGGGTACCCATCTTGAATGGTCGTAAAGTTGAACCGGTACCGGTACGTGTGCTCGTGCGCGAGCGTCAGGGAGAACGTTTCGCTCGGGCATACAAACATCGAGTCACCATAGATCTCGCCCGTGCGGTGGCGCAGCGTCAAAAAGTCCGAGGCCGGGTACAACGCCAAGATTTGCGTGTACTCGCTCTCGGTGAGGAACGAGAATTGCGACCGCAAGAACGCATCCATTTGTGACTCTTGCTTGATCCAGGACGTAAAGTACCAGCCTTCGTCGGCGTTTGTACCAATGATGGTCGGCACACGGCTCACCTTGCCCGCACGGAGACGATTGATGGGCAAGTCTAAAAGCCACACGTTGTCGACCGTCGGCATCCACGCGAACCCGCGCCACTCCGAGCCCTTGATCGCGGCGATCGCACTCGAGTTGGTTTGGCGTAGGCACGCCATGACGTCGGGCGCCGTATCACACCCGACGGTCTTGGCAATGTAGTCGGCCTTGCCTTGCGACACGGCCGGCGGTGGCGTGTCGTGGACCGATGCATAGGCACCACTCATCAAGATGGCACGGTTAAACAGCTTCTGGTTACCGTCACGTGCGACCATGTGCGAGGCGATCGACCAGGCGCCGGCACTGCCGGCAAATACCGTAATGTCCTTGGGGTCGCCGCCAAAGTGCTGAATGTACTTTTGCATCCACTGGAACGCGACTTCCTGGTCGCGGAGACCAAAGTTGGCGCCATTGCCCTCGGCCAAGAGTTGCTTGCTTGAGAGAAAACCAAACGCACCGACGCGGTAGTTGATGGTCAGCACAATGACCTTGTCCTTGGAGGCCGCGACGATTCCGCGCGGGTCAAACCAGTTGGAATTGCCGTTGAGCAATGCGCCGCCGTGGATCCACACCATGACGGGCAATTTGGACTGCTTGGTCACGCCTTCCGGCGTGAAAATGTTGACAAACAGACAGTCTTCCGAGTATTTCGGCAGCGTCCCGCCCGCGTAAAAGGGCACGCAGGTGTCTCCAAAGGCCGTGGCGTTGATCGCACCCGTCGGTGTCTTGATTGTCGATGGCTTCCAGCGCTTGTCACCGACGGGAGGCTCCGCGTACGGCACGCCACGGAACACTTTGACGTTACGCCCAGGACCATTGGGCTCGAGCAGGCCCGTGACGGTCGCACCAGTGGGGATCGTGACCGTGGTCGTTGTGAAGGCGTTTGTCGTCTGGGCGATGAGGACCGCACTGGCCGTGAGCAGGCGAAGCAATGAAGCCAGCATTGGAGAGAACGGGAGACTCGAGTGGAAGCCCGCAAAAGAGGAAATGAGCTGCTTGGGGTATTATTTGAGACCGAGCGATGGGTGGCACCAAGAGGCACTGTCTGTGTCGGCTCTATTCTGTGTGGACCACTGTGCCAGGGAGGCTTCGCTCCCCCGACGCTTCCCATCCACGAGGAAATGCAAATCGCACACAGAACGGACCAGGCCGATCACCAGGATCTCTCATTAATGCTGATGGGGGATAAAAGACACGTGTACTGTTTTCTCCCCCCATCCGCAATGCACTGATGTTTGGGATCACATACGACAAAGCCGGGACGCATTTGAAGGTTGAAGGGCATTGGGACATGGACGGGCCGTAGTACCATATTCCGTGGAACAAGCGACAGTACGGGACCACGTGTGCAAGTCGTGCAGTTTGCAACCAACAGAATTATGAGCTAGAGTCAAGGACCGACCAGTGCAGACCCGTACAGTACATGTGCTTACCTAACGCACAGCCTACTGATAGGATAACGAGACACTTGAACGATCTCCCGTCGATCAGTCAATCGGTGCCTTCAAAACCAAAACTTTGACTCGATCACATTGTGATTCACAATCGGTACTGTAATTGTCATGTCCACATACATGGCTATAGACGGGTCTGGTGCTCACCATCCACATACTTCAACTTGCTCATCCGATCGACGGCATCACACAGGACCCACGCACCGAGTTCAGTAGTAATATGAATAATACGTACTATATGCTCCATTTAGCATATTTTACTTTGAAGTAGTACTGTACTACCGACAAGCGCTCTTGGATAGGTGCTGGATGTGAAAAATCGCAACATGGGATCATGGTGGTCGCTCAGTTGTCAACGTCCATGTCGCTCCCATCCTCCACCGCCATGTACTGTGCAGTTCGCAGGTTTATCCACTTGGAGAAGAGTTTTTCGTGAAGAACAACAATTCACCCAACAAGTTGTTGGGTGAATGTAATACAGTTGCCGAGTGAGACTCTTCTTGCTTTCCAGCATGTGATACCAACTGAGTGCATCTATAATTGGGATCGTGCAACTTGCCAAGTGTAGTGAGATTCCTCAGATTCCTCAACACTGTACAGTACACTATCGAATGGTTTGCAAGCTGTGCGCGAGTCGTGGCGCAACACCGGCTCGCATAGTGTACGTAGATCCACTTGACTCGATGATGTATATAGCGCCTATCTGGCATATTCCTAGCACGCATATGGATACCATGATCCTATCGTCCCGCTCGGTCCCTGTAAGAGCACACCGTCCTAGCAACGGCACACGGCATCATCTGTGGCACCCACACAGATGGTCAAGATAATTCCGACGGTCGAAGAGGGCGCTTGCGATAAGTGCGACGAGGAAACGCCAAGGGCACCCTGAGCCGGGGAGCGTAATGCAGGAATTTCCGCTACACGCGAGGCTTAGACAGAGCTCACATCATTTCATGTCACAGCATTCCCACAGTGGGGTTCAACTTACGCTGGCCAAAGTAGCATCTTTTTTTTAAGGGGACACATTTCTCCCAAGAGGCATTGCCCATGCGTTTAAGCCAAAACGACAAACCCACTTCAACTATTCTAAAATGCCATTGTGGAACGGGCGCTGTGGGCTTGACCAGCCAATGAAATATTGTATTAAACCATAAATCCAGTATCAGTGGGGTACACGAGTTGAAATGAAGAAGACAAAATCTGCCTGGAGGCTTTTCAAAAAGTACCACCACAATTGTGGTGATAGTTATTGGTACAGTAGAGTCCGTTGTCTAGGTTTCAATCGCTTATAATCAATTGCCGCCCAGTGGTCAAACGATCAAAGCGTGGCTCGCAGACACCCGCCAATCTGGAGCTTGTATCCGGTCGCGACAAGCTCGAATTGAAACCACACAAAGTTGGACGACCACACGTTCTTGGGCCACCAAAGGCTTTGACGAGGGCTGGATAGCGGAACGATCGCAGGATCTGCATACAGCCTTGCTCGGTCTTGGCGCGATGCACCCGAGGTAGAGGATGTGGACGTCGCCCACGGCAGCCAAGTTCCGCTCGGCGACCCGCACAATCGCTGTGCTAACCTCCTGGAACGTGCGGGCGTCTGTAAATGCATCCCAGAGCGTTTTCACATAGTCGGCCACGTCATATCCGCGAAAGGTTCTACAGCGCGTGAACAAAGCCGACGGCGTTGTCACGCGCAGGGATGTCGAAAAATTAATTGGTCGCTCAAATATTTCAATACAATCAGTCGAAATAATTTATTGGGCCGAACCTCAATAAACCCCCAATAAACGACCGGATTTTGACATATAATTCTCACCTAACATATGCTTCAGATCTCCTTTTTCAGTAAAATATATCCCATAATACCCTAATTTAGTTTATTTCGAGTGTTTTATTACTGTTCTGTGGTTTCGCTGCCTTCAGATCGTAATTGTAAGTCAATGAGCTGATTGACCAATTATTTATTGACTTTTTTTTTGACGCAATAAAATAACAATACTATTTACGATATCCCTGGTCACGCGCTGCAGGTTACGCCATCCGCAGAAACGGAGACCGCTTGTTTAAATGTGGTGGCTCCACTGGAACTCGTCAAACTGCTTCATGGCCGTCTCCGACTCGGCCTGGCAGTCGCCCAATCTCCACTGCGTGTAGTGAAGACGCGTGACCTCTCGCCACCACAACAAGCGCGAATCCCAATCGTCCGAGCGGCGTGCTTTCAGCCTCGCAGCAACGACTCGCGTCGAGAGACAATGCTCGCGCAAGAGTCGCACGAGCTGCGCGCGTTCCGCCGCAAGTTCGCTCGCCTCTTTCGAGCGCCGTAGCGTCTGATGGAATAACCGGCGCACACGCTGGGTCTTGACGAACAAAAAAGTCGTCCCATACGGCGTCCTCGTCGTCGAGTGTGTGAACCGCTAGCACGGCCGATTCGACCGTTTCGAGTGTGCGCCGCGTTCGCTCCAGCTTTGCCTGGAATGAAACAGATACACGCATATGAGAAACTCTCGTCTAAAAATGGAGAGGTTCTCAAGGCGTGGCCGACAGTGCGACGCTGACGCGAGATCCGTTCGCGCTCGCGCATCGTGTCGCAATCGACCGGGAGAATCGCTGTCGTCGACGGCATGCTGGATCCCCTGCAAGGCTTACTAATCAATCCCAGACTTGCGCTGTGGGAAGCATCTCGTGTCTTCTCTTCCTTTCTCTGGATCCAAAGCCTCTGCCTAGAAGCCTAGTGCTGATAGGGAGATCTCACGACCGAGTGAATCCACACCCAATGCGAACGTCTGGGTTCCTCAAGGGCTCGATTCCTTCGTCTGGATTCTCGACAAGAAGATGTGTTTTGATCAAGTTGGTCGCATTTAATCCGACTAAAAGATTCAGAAGCACGGTCTTTCACGATATAGTTTTACTGTACTTAGATATATTGCTACCACTTCTCATCACTCGAGATTAACCGAAGCAGCAGTGTACACTCTTTCTCGATATTTGCGGTAGGGCCATGGTTGTGTGAAAGACACATGCCACGCTCTAAAGTGGGTTATCCTGATCTATCGGAACAGTGAACGCAATTCAATATTTTTCAGCTTCTCTCATCACTCGTGAGCAACTGCCGTCCGTGGCCAACCGTTCGCTACGCAACACCACTCCAAACGCCTCGAGCATCCACTTGTTGGCGTACTGGACATCGGTGCGCGCAGGCACCCGCCGATCTGTAGCGTGTACGCACGCGCGTGGCCCTCGAGCCGCTCGCATTGGAATTAAATAAAGTTGGACGGCCACACGTGCTTTTGATTTTTCAAACGCCTGCATGAGTTCTGGACAGCAAACGTGGTCGGCACGGAGTCGGTGGCCGACATTCACGTCCTGGAACGGCTTGTCGTGCGTAAACGCGTTCCACAAGCCGGGTGCGGTACTCGGCCATGTCGTATCCGTCAAACGGCTTGTAGAAACTCAAAATCGAACACACCATCGATCTTGATAATGTGCTGTAGTTCACACCAGCCGCAACACGATCATGCCCGGACGTCTGCTTGTCGGTGCGCCACTGGAACGCTTGACGGCGCGCGTCATCTCGACACGGCACGCGTCCAGAGTCCACGGCTTGTAGTAGCGACGCGCACGCTCCTGCACGCTCGGCGCGTCCGAGGCCCAGTTGTCGGTCACGCGCTGGCCGACCATGCCAGTTTTCAGTTTAAGATGAGGTCTATTACAGTGCGTTAAACGATTCCTATAGCCGAGGTAGAGCCTCTTTACACCCGGCTAAGGCGCTGGATGTGGCGCGTGCGCCATTCGTCGAAATCTGTGGCCAGATACGGCATCTGCAAATCGCATCGCGATGCTGTACAGGGGTTGGAGTCCGGCGTTCCTGGGTGGGCGACACTCTCTGACCTGGCGCAGTATGAGGCTGCTGTCGCCAACCACTTCCACCTGCCAACCGTTGTCCTGCGCGGCTTGAAGGCCGGCGATGAGGCCAAGGTACTCGGTCCTATTGTTGGTCATGTCCTGTGCCGCATGCGACATGCATGCACTCCAGATAGCTCGCGCCGTGACGGCGTCTTCGTCCGTGGCCACAATGACGGCGCCCGCCCCTCCCGGCCCTGGGTTTTCCCGTGATCCTCCGTCAAAGAAGAAATGTATCGGTCGTGAGTCGCGTGACGCGGTGTGATCCGCGGCTCGTGTTCTCGTTCTTGTTCTCGTTCTTGTTCTTAATCTTGATCTTGGTACCCGCCTTCTAGCTCGGCGAGTAACTGTCGTCGTCAGTCGTGTAAACGAGCCGTTGGAGGTAGTCAGCGGATGAGCCCTCACAGTGTGGCCCGTAGGACGCCCCGAAGGTAAAGCCGCGCCCTCGCGCTCGTACATTGCTGTTCCTCGTCGCGTATGTTGTGTCTCCATCTCCAGATGGTGAGCAATGTTTCGACGTCTTGCTGCTGCCATGCCACCTGCGCTGCTTGGTGTCTCTCGTCGGTGGCGTCCACCTCCTTGCGGCCAATGACCGCCAACTCTGAGAGCGACCACAGTCATGCGGAAAATGTGGCAGACGCATGTCAAAAACGGTCGCCTTGAAATCCGCCCCCGTGTCCCGTTCTCCCAAATCTGGTACCTTGCCCATCCGTCGTGCACTACTTGCCACATACACTGTGCCGCCGGACAATCCCAAAAAATGTGATTGATCGTGCCTCCATGCCGTACCGTCGGGCAGTGTGGCCAACCGTGGCGCTGGTGCAGCCGGTTCCAGCCCGAGAAACGATCTCCTTTCGTTTTGCTCAGATGGAGCCGTTGCCTGGACGTGGTGCCGAGTAGTTTGTCGATCCCCTTCCAGGTGAGGTTGGCCATCGCGCTTCCGATCTCTGTGTCTTCTTCGGATAGTAGTTGCTCTCGGCGTTCCACACCCTGTAGACCACTGTGTGTCGGTGCACCTCGTATCCATTCCTTTGTTGTATTTTTGGTGATTGGCGCCACCCTCGGCCGCCAGATGGATCGAACCGGCCCCATCCACTGGTGTACTTAAGGCTTGGCGGTGGGAGCGTCGATTGTCCTCCTGACGGCAGCCGTGATTTCTTGCGTCATCGTGACGCGGCACAGGGCGAAACTGTCAACAGGCGTCGGCTCCCAGATGAGTGTCATGCCGCCATCTAGTTCTCGGCGCAGCCTCCAGACGTCCGTCGTCGACGGCGTCACATGGACGACGTCGAGCGGGTCTTGCGGCTCCAAGACAGCCGGGTATTTGTACACTACGGCTTCGCAGAGCTTGCGAAAACTCTGGGCCGCCACCGGTGCAAGTGGATCCGCCAACCGCATGCTGCGAAATCTCACCTTGAACGGTCCGACCCGTTCGATCTCAATGATGTCTCCGAGCCGATCTCCTTTCCACACAATTCCCGGAATATCCTTGGCGCCATCGAGATGCCATTGGCATCTATGAGGACGTCATCGCCGAGAGCCGCCGCTGCCATGAGTCCACGCATATCGAAGCTGCCGTGCGCGTCGGATTACAGTTTCCATAGACGGAGGAGGGATTCTCGGTCTTCTGAGAAGTCGCAGCAATACCACGGATCGTCCCAGTCTCTTGTGGTCAAAGACCCACCTCCCGCTCGCTCCATTAGCTGCTTGACAACATTTTCCCCGTCTCCCCCCTTGGCTGCGTTGTTAGCGCGCTGGCAATACTGTGCCCCGTGTGGGCCACGCGCTCCGTGGCGGCTGCACTGCTGGAATGCGAGTTGGTCGGACAGACTCGGACTGCCCTCCGCTCTTGGTCAACACCGCTGCGACTGCGCTTCGGATACCCTGTGCCCGTTCACTTCATCTGAGATGCACTCGGACGCTGAGTTGCTGAAACTCGGCCGTGAGATCGGGTAGCGCGATCCCCCCACTCTTCTTGGGCAGCGTCGCTACATCGAAGTTCATCCATACCCGTCCTTCAGCTTCCAACTCGAATCGACCATGCCATACGTAGTTGTTGATCCTGCGCTGGAGTGCGGCAATTCCCTGTCTGGTCGGCCAGTTGAGTCTGCCTACTAACAGTATCTTGGGGATGATGATGGCTTGGGTCACCTGGGAGCGCTGGAGCACATCCGTAGTCTTGACCTGCGCCAAGAGCCGAGTCTGGAGTTGCTGCACCGCCAGGTCCCACACGGCCTGCTTGGGAAGGTTGCTGGAGACCTGTACCCCCAGACTGCGAGCCATTTGGTCGCTTGGCAATTGTGGAAAGGCCAGCTCGGCCGTACCGACCGGCCATCCTTTGGGAGACAAAGCTACTGCGCGGCACTTGTCGATATTGACTCTCAGCCCGGACGCTTTGGCAAACACTTCGAGAGCCTCTCTTGGAGCCCGTGTGTCATTCGGCTGCATCTGGTAGGCGTTCGTGTCGTCTGCGTATCCTATTGCTGTTATAGTCTCTCCGGTTGGAAGCTGCAATCCGGGAAGTCGCGGGTCCACGCGCAGCGCGTCGTACAAAGTATCCACAGCCAAGATGAACAGGACCGGCGCGAAAGGGCATCCCTACCGAATGCCATTGAAGACGTCATGGTCAGCTGACAATACATCCTCCGCCAGATACCCAGCGGTAGTGGCGAGATGCAACGCATCCACTGCGGCTACCATCTGTTCCGGGAACTCGAGCCACCTCAATGCCCGTGACAGGAATGCTCTGTCGAGTGTGTCGTAGGCTTTGGCAAAGTCGAGTAGAACCGCTGTGGCCGTCTCCGGGAGATGCTTGTCCTTAACCAGCTTTTGTAACGCCGTCCAAACGTCGATCGCGTCGTGGACCTGCCGGTCTGGTACAAAGCCAAACTGAGTGGACGAGACGAGCTTGGGAAGTTGAGCCTTGACCCGCCCCAACCGGCCGCGAGTACAACCGGCCGCGAGTAAATCTTGTAGTCGGTATTCAGCAACGCGATGGGCCGAAAATCCGAACCTGAGGTAGGGTTCGTTTCTTGGCAATGCAGTAGATGGTTGCGCGCCGAAAGCTACTGGGGAGCCGACCAGCTGTGTGCCACGCATTAAACAGGCGCGTGAGCACCGGTACCAGTCGTTCGGTATACCGTCGGGCCCACAGGCTTTTCCGCGAGGGCACGCTTCAATGGCTTCGCACGTATCTTCCTCTGTGAACGGCAAAAGCAGTGGAGCGTGAGTTGTTGTTGCTCTTGGAGGTGGCAGCGTCATGAAGAAGGTGTCCTGGTCCGCTGTTGCCATCGGGATTCGTTGTGTGATCGGCTGCCAGTCTTGAGCCAACCGCTCCGCGGGGTTCGAGTCCTTTGCCGGGTCGTACGGGAGGCTGATCGCCGCCGGTCGCTGGAATCTGGTGGAGATCCGCCGGTAAATGGCCCGAGCCGCATCACCGCCTGTACCCGCGTAGTTGGCGAATAGCTGGTCTCTTTTTTGCCTCGCGTACGCTTGGTCGGTTCGTGTGAGCGCGGCTCGTATTCCTTTCCAGCGAGCATGGCGATCCAGAGCCAGTGTGTCCATGGCTTTCGTGATGCCGGCCACTGTCGCCGGTATGATTTGGTGCCGCCCACTCAGTACAGCTTGAGCGTCCCGCAGGGCGACCCCGCAAGCGGCGCCGTCGTTGCCGGTAAGCTGCGACCACCGTGTGGTGCTGCTCGCGTTGGACTTGCAGTGTTGTGCATCTGATTTGATCTTTGGTGGCGTCCCACAGTTTAGCACTGGTTGTAGCGTCGGCCTCTATTGCTTCCGCGAGATGTGCGACGGCCCCGTTGGCGATTTCTTGGATCTGTTCTTTGACCGTGGCGGCCAGGGGGTATCGGATGGCCGTTCGACCGGGCGTCCTGGTGGACTGTTGGCCCTTCTTGAGATCCTGCAAGGTTAGCGACACGGCATCGTGATCACTTGGCGCAGCTGGCGGGGGTAACTTACAGAATGCTAGTGCGTCGATTGCCTTGGGAGCTGGTGTACCATCGATCCAGTCGACTGGACGCGAGGCCCTCTTCGCCGACTTTGTAGCGGAAAGTATGGTACTCCGCATAAAACTGGAGCTTATCTGCGTCTGACCGAATCTCGAGTTGCTGTGGCGTATTGGCGTCAGCTAGGACCATGCCAGTAACAACGCCCGTTGCGAGACGGTATTCAGTCAAGAGACGCTGGAGCTGGGCACGCTCGATCGCGAGTGTGGTCGCCTCTTTCGAGAGCCGCAACGACTGGCGCAGGAGGCGCCGTCTGCGTATTGTTGCTCGCGCCCAGATAAGTCTTCCCACACGGCATCGTCGTCTTCGAGCGTACGCACGACGAGCGTCGCCGACTCGAGCGCGGCGATTGTGTCGCACATGCGATCCACATTGATCTAATCGTGGTGACCGCAAGCAAAACGAGAACGTGAGTACTCGTCCCATAGAATACTATCCGCCGTTGCAAAACACGTATAGCGCGACGCTGGTGCGATTTACGCTCACTGTCTCGCTTGGTGTCACGGTCGGGCTCCACGACCACTACGGGTTGGGGTGTCGCTCCTTCGTCATTTCGCTACGCGTGCTGAGAACTTGCGTACGCGTCATGCGCCGCCGATCGTCCTTTTGTCCACACCGTGGAGAATCTCGGCGCTCCCAGCACTTGAAACAACGGGGAGACCCATGGCCTCTAAATCTGATCCCGCAAAATCCTTCGTAATCGGATCTCCACGGAACCGAATACGCAAATGAGTTGGTAATTGCGTGTATGATCCGTCCATGGGTACGTAAAATTTACCATATTTAATATACTTGACCTGCAGTAATTGAATATTGTTGGGTCGCTTGTGGCGCGGACTGCTGAGTCAGGAGGAATAAATTTAGATAAATGGGTGAATGCTCTTTTGGATCAGAGTCATTGGGCCACGAAGACCCAATTATGATTCTCTTCCTTTCGTAGGTTCTGGGTGGGTTCTGAGGGTATGTCGTAGGACAGACTGTCCTGTATTTTCGGCCAACCCAGACACATATTTTCTCTTGGAAACAAAGAGAAGTTCC
>JAADVC010000608.1:0-18124 GCA_023334575.1 Pythium volutum
CTCGATTGACCTGGGTTCGGACGACGAGCTGCTCAACTTCAATCTGAACCCGAAGCTTATTCGCTGTTGTTCAATTATTAACGAGAGGCAGTGTAAAATCTTGGCGTCACGATGAGCGTGTTGGGAGTCCCGAATTGGGACTGGGATGGGTTGGAAAATCCCACTTGGGAACGAACGGTCCAACTTGGACTCCAAGGACTTTGTCACAGCAAACTGCTGTTGGAAAATCAGGCCAGTTGCACAGGCCCGGTGCTGCTATGGGAGATTCTGCCTGTCTGGGCCAGGAACCCAACCCGAAAAAAAACAGAGACAAGGGCGGCATTTCCCAAATTTTATGTTTCTGTGTCAATCCCCCCGTTGGGACAAAACAATACGTCTGTGTTGGCTACAGTAATAATCCACCATCTCATCGACACTATTACGAGGGTGTCACTTTCTCATTGTTCTCCTCGTCGTTGAAGTTGCCGTTCGGGTGCCGAACACATGGGTTCGGCCTACGCCAAGAAACAAGAAGCATGGGCAGAGAAAAGCTCGAACCGTAGGGGGCGAAAAATCAAGTCTTCAACTGACGCTTGGAGTCGCCCCCACTGTGCCTACCGTCCTCACTTCGACATTTACCAACGACGACGCCCACGCCCCAACGCTCTCTACCCTCTACATCGCCCCCATGCTCGAAGGCCTCTTGGAAACGATCGGATGGAAGGCGACTACAGCTATCACGACGACTACCATCGACGAAGCCTCGACCAAGAATGTGTCGTTGGTTTGTCAAGAAAGAACGGCGACGGGTGAAGCTGACGAATGGGTGCTTCTCACGACCGAACCGCCATTCAACCAGCAAAATCCGCGACCGCGCACGTACCGCGAGGTCGTCGCCGGCCAGCGCCCAACCGTCGAGTGACAAGTCCGAAGAACCGTGAACGTCTTGGAACATGAAGCACGATCTTGAACCATGCAGCATCTATAAAAAACGATCGAACAAGAGCTGAAGAAAACCGCCAATGATCTGCTGACTTGTCAACTGTTATAGAGTCCTTCGACGCTGTAGTCACAAGACACATACACTTGCAAATCAGTGCACAACTGTAAACGCACGGCAAGCAATAGCACTTGGAGTCTCGAACACGCAGGATTTCCATAAAGAATACAACATAGTTGAAGTCTCAAACAAAATGAACCTTTCATTCTTCTCTGCAACGCACAAGCGTTGGCGCATGTAACTGCGGGATTTCCCCGCGTCATAAACTAGCACTACAGCCCACACAACTACGCTACTCTACCGTGGCTTGGTTCTCAGCTCTCGTCACTTTTGGACTCGCATTCGGCTGGTAGATACGACATGAGCTTCTCTGGGACGATGCCCTTCAACTCTTCGTACGGACACTTGTGCAGCTTGAGTCTCCGCAGCACCTCGGTGTCATCATTGATCTCGAATGGATTGCTGAAGTTGAAAAAGATATCCTGTCGATCCTCCGACATCTCGCACTGGATGACTGTGTCTTTGTTCGTGTTGACGACAATGAAGGGCAGGAAAATCCGTCCCTCGTCGTGTTGAGCATCTGATGAGGCCTCTTTCCGCCGCTTGGCGTTGCGCTTGAGCAGATTCTTCATTGCAACTTGCTGCACGAGCAGATCTTGCAGATGCTGCTTCTTCTGGTCGATGCTCTTCATGCGTTCATTTCTTTCCGCCTGGAAAAATGCCCCATAGGTCAGTGTGTGAGTTAGGGGCGGAAGGCGTATGCCCAGTTCTTACTATAAGCATCTCGGCGTCGTGCTGCAAACTCGTTGGAAGTCCTTTCCAGCGAATCTCCTTTCGTTCTTTCGCGATGATATCCATGGCCATCAGGACGTTCAAAGCGTCGTAAACTCGACGACGAATGTTCTTCTCGTCGTAGACCTAAAAGAAGCAGATGAATTTCGTCAATCTCACCGCCAAGTTTCTCCCAAGGACGCGAAACGGACACCTACGGCATCATTCGGTCTCATCGTGACAAACTCTTTCACGAGCTCATCCGCGACTTCGTTGTATGTGGTCACGTTCTTCTCCTCCACCTTTTGGCACACTTTCATGCTGAAGTGACGTAGGCCCTTGTGGATCTTTGGATACTTGCGCTTCTTAGCTGACATACTATCGACGAACACAAAGTCAAGTCAGATGGATGAAGAAGCCACTTCTACTTTCACGAACGCGACGCGTACGGGCTCCCAAAACCTGGGCTGTCCGGATCCGATTTCAGCGCTGAAAGTGGCCGCTTGCCTGAGCTTGAACTCGTTCTTGGCGTCTCCAGACCCGGTTCCTGCTTGATGTCAACCAGTGCGCCGTCTTTCATCAGACCGGCCTCGGTGGCCATCTTTTCCAAACCTTGAGCTTTCATCAAATTGACAAAATCGTCGTGGAGACTGCTTGGCGTGACTGCTGGTTCTTGGACGTCATCGCCGAACAATTTACCAGCAGTGGATGTGACACCTGCGTGCATATGGCCCCGAGTTAGTCCTCAACGAGCTCGAGTGGGGAAACAATAGAGCACCTACCCGATGGAATATCATCTTTTTCCTCTAGATCCATCTCGGTCAGCTTCTTGAGCTCGCGACGAGTCACACGGGGCTTGGATGCGCTATTCGTAGAAATCGGCGCCGGTTGCGCGGTCGCAGCTACTGTTGTGGGTCGTTTCTTCGCACTTGGGCGAGCCGGTGCTTTGGCAATGCTGGCGTTTGCTGTCGGGGACGAGACACTCTCAGAAGTGGACTGGGACTTTGGTGTCGTGGGCGAGTCGGCCATTTTATGCTTTCTGGACAAAATTCAAATGTGAGTCCTTCAGACACATAACTAGCATGACTTGCAGTGCACATGCAGTGATCACCGCCGCGGAATCGCATACTCACCACGACTTCAACGAACTGAATCTCTTTGCTTTCTTCGACCAAGCGCGGTGGTAGAGTTTGACGATTCGTGCGCTACGAACTGCCGAGTGGATTGATCGTGATCGTCGCTGAAAAAGCGTATTTCCCTGTTCGTGTGATGAGGCTTTGCCGTGCGGGAAAAAGCGCGGGGAGGCGTCGACGCAGGAGAGGCGATCGTAATGACCGAGTTGGTTTTGAAACAAAACGCGGGTGGTCAGTCCGACCAAACCACCGCATTTCCCGCACTCTCCATTTTCGATTTTGAGCCAATCAATTGAGCATAAATCCATGTAGGAGTATTTTAGTGGCTGAAATAGAGTGAAATGAGGAGCTAAACCAAGCTGAGTGAATTGGTACCCAGCAAAGGAAACCCAACAGTTATCCCAGCACGAGAGGAAAGGAAACGAGCGAGGATTATGGCGCGCGACGACGACTTCTACCTGCGATACTAGTGCGTATATGTCTTTGCTGCCTCTGCTACGAATGCATGCTATTGTTGCGCCGTCGGTTCATGATCTAACGCATGGACTGTGTGCGTTTTCCTTTCCGAAGTGTCGGCCACCGCGGCAAGTTTGGCCACGAGTTCATGGAGTTTGAGTTCCGGTCGGACGGCAAACTGCGGTACGCGAACAACTCCAACTACAAGAAGGATCTGATGATCCGCAAGGAAGGTATGTGAGGTCATGGGCCCAACTGTGCGCAGGGATTCATGCGGGATCCGAGCTAAAAGGGATACGATGGATGATAGTGACGGTGTCCCAGTCGGTCATCGACGAGATCAAGCGCATAATTCGGGACAGCGAAATCACCAAGTAAGGCCGTAATTGAGCCGATGGCGATACTCCCAAGTACTGAATATTGACGCCGTTTTCACGTGAAGGGAAGACGACAAGGAGTGGCCGGAGCCTGACCGTGTTGGCCGTCAAGAGCTGGAGATCATTCTCGACGATGAGCACATCTCGTTCACGGCAAGTACTGCATCATATAATTCTTCGATAGGTGGGTGTTTCACTGACCTGTTTATTTGCAGTGTGCCAAGATCGGATCGTTGCTCGATGTCCAAGACAGCAAGGATCCGGAAGGGCTGCGCGTTCTCTACTACCTTGTGCAGGACTTGAAGTGCTTCGTGTTCTCTCTTATCACGCTTCACTTCAAGGTGAGTTTCGCCTCGCCCTTGCGGCATCTGTTGTATGGGTCACAGTGCTCCTCTCACCGTCGAATACTGTGTACAACAGATCAAACCAATTCCGTAAGAAAGACTGGCATTTGGGGCTCAAGACGAAGCCGTCGGCTGGTGTAGAGACTGAAGAAGGCGCCAGTAATCTGCATAACATACTCGAGTGCTGGCAGTGATTGTGCTCATGCGATATCTCGAATCATCAAAGCTGAATATCGAACAAAGTCATGTCTCGAGACTTATTTCGTGTTGATACCCTCTCTCTCTTCGTTCGATAAACGAATAAACCTGCAGCACGATCTGTGCATCGCAACTATGTACTGTTCAAAAAGACTATGTGAACTGGAGACTCTGCTCGCAACTATTAGCACGCCACCAAGCCCCATTAACCAGCAACTTTGGATCCATGTGTGTTTCCATGGAGCTACCGTACCAAAACCCGGTACAAACATCCATACGTAGCCACGGTCCACTTTATGCACGCACGACCCGTTCCTGTGATTTTTCTTTCACGTGAAAGGTGTTTAGAACAGGGTGTTTTAATCACACTCACCACGAGAGAAAAAGAAGAACGAACGTTGGGACTGCAAAGCCAAAAAAAACGGGAACGCGGCCGAACCGACTCACCTGACTTTCAAAGCACGTCGAAAACTTACGCACGAGAGAACCCCCACGCGAACACGCTCTCCCCTCTCCCTGGATCTTCACCACGCGCCAGCAGCTCGCCTCCTGGTATCGTGTCTCTCCCCTGGCTCCTTCTCTCCACACTCTGGCTGCCTCCGCGCGTCTGCTGCTAAACCGACGGCTGCTTGAAGAAAGAAGAGAGCACCCAACACCACCAAAAACGTCGAAGGAATATCCGCCATGGCGCAGAACCGAACGTGTCATTTCAAGCTCGTGTTGCTCGGCGACACGGCCGTTGGCAAGTCGTGTCTCGTCGTGCGATTCGTGCGCGACGAATTTTTCGAGTTCCAGGAACCGACGATTGGGGGTAAGATGGACGGTGGCGGTCTTAGCGTATGAGTATGTTCCAGGCTTCTGACGCATGGATTTATCCGTTTTAAAGCCGCCTTCTTGACCCAGACCGTGAACCTGGACGATGGCCTGACGGTCAAGTTTGAGATCTGGGATACCGCTGGGCAGGGTACGTGTCATGCCACATGTGAACACGAGGGAGCCGAGAGATGGGGTCTCATTCTGTAAGTCGTATTTGGCATGGTGGGCCGTAGAACGTTACCGAAGTCTCGCGCCGATGTACTACCGAGGTGCCGCAGCTGCTATCGTCGTGTACGATGTCACGAACAAGGTGAGGAATTTACCCCTTTGCGCCGAGTTTTTTTCAAAGACCTCCATTGGCTGATGATGCTCTGCTCCTCGTAGGACTCCTTTACGGGTGCGAAGTCATGGGTGAAGGAACTACAGCGACGTGGTGACCCGAACGTTGTGATCGCTCTGGCTGGTAACAAGGCGGACTTGGAGGCCCGCCGGAAGGTGGATTTTGAGGAAGCTCACCAGTATGCCGAAGACAACGACATTCTCCACTTGGAAACGTCGGCCAAGACTGCCGTAAATGTCAAGGATCTGTTCATCGCGATCGCGAAGCGTCTGCCGAAGAACCCGCCACAGCCGGAGCGAGAAGCATTCCCGATCACTGCTCCGGCGCCTCCGAAGAAGAGCGGCTGCTGCTAAGCGGACGGACTTTTGATCTCGGACAGGCAAGTCACTAGAGAACCGAATTGTGGAGCCGCCACACCAGCGTGATTTTTTTTGCCGGGGGTCATCCCGAGAGTTTCTCCAATTTGAATCCACGCCTTCATTTTCGCTTTCGCGGAGCGTCTGTCTGTCCGTGGAAGATGCAGGTAACGCAGACAAGAGAGTGTTTTTTCACGTTTAATCTAATATCAATATTCAGAGATGAAGTTGTGAGCGAGTCCATGGAAACGGGGATCGATCGCATCATCTCCTTGGCTTCATTGCTCATAAAATTCGCATCGCAAACACCCTACAGAAGTCATCCGCAGACAAACGCGATGCGTTGCACACAATCATCGACCATCACTGTCGGTGTTATTTCTCGTTCTGCTTACTTGGCCTTGTTCACGTCGTCGATACCAACGGTCGCGTTGATACCAAAGATACGCACACGGTCAAGCTCTGGCAGCTTCGCAAGGATGAGCGTCGCCCAGATCGGAAAGTTGATGAGCAGGTGCTTCGTGTCGTAGTCAGTCGCCACGGACGCGGCCATGAATAGCGCCGTCGGCACCATCATGAGGAACTTCTTGGTCGGCGTCCACGGGTGGCCCTCGTCAATCTGCTCGTAGAACGTGAGTTCACGGTAGTCGCCCATTGAGTTCTGCTCATCCGGAGAGCCCTTGATCCAGTGCATGATGCCGAAGGAAATCTGTTTAGCAATGACAATGAGGGGCATCCCCGCTTCAGTATTTTCCCATATCACACCCATTTCAAAGCAGAATTGTCCTCACCAAACCGTGGAGCACGCTCACATAGGTCCAGGCCTCCCTGGCCGGCACGAAGAGTGGCATGGCCGCGTAGAGGCAGCCCAGGAGGATCACGTAGAACGTCCAGAAGCCGCGCGACTCGATCCAGTTCACGTTCTTGTTGAGGCTAACTTCGTTTGCCGCCATGTTGCTTGCTAGGTGATGTAGTTTGCTCCGGCGTTGGTTCGTGGTTTGTTGGCTTTGTTGGTGTTGGTGGCGCGTTCGTTCAGGGATGCACGCACGCGTTGGTACTGGTAAATCTTGTTCTCACCGCTTTTCTTGCTTTGGAGTCTTCGCGTGTGTGGCGTTCGTTCGTTCGTTCTTGGTTTTTTTGTGCCCCGGCGAAACAATCTCGAAAGAGAGCGAAAGGTGCCTCGGTTGCTTGTCTCTTTCTTCTTGCTTTGCGGTCATCAAAAGAACACTCGCAGTCGGCAATTGATTGGCGGAAAGAGGGTTCTTCTCTCTATTTCAACCAACCATAACGGATTATTTTCACTGCGAGGGTTATTTTCCAGTACCAGTACCGTAAGTGCAAAAAATGCTCCTCCCTCCCTGTCAAATCTGATCCCTGAGACAAAGAATGGTTCCACAACCTAGACCCGACCAAGTTGAAATGATTTTGAGTTGGCCCTAGAAAAATTCATGTTGGCATTCAAGTATGCATTAGCAGAGGTATCAGACTATTATCGTCCAATACAGGAATTCGCATCGTGGCATCAGATCCCGCAGGCGACTGTCAGGTGGGGGCGGGCGAAACGAAGTGCACCGAGACCACGAGGAATAAAGCAACTCACGCTCCACGCGGTCGGCACGACGCTCTCCCCACGCGTTCCCTTCATCGCCCTGCAAGGACGACGCCAAGACCGATCTGCGTAAAGAGCCCTCTTTCTCGCGCGTCGAACGCAACCGCCGCGAGCCTCGAGCGATCCGTCCCGGCCGAGATACACCAGAAAAACCGCCAGCCAACATGGGGAGTGTGGACAAGTGGGTCCAGGAGACCTTTGCGCCAGTCGTGCTGACCTGCACGACGCCCGAGGTCGAGCGGCTCGCGCAAAAGAACAACCTCGCGTTTGCTGATCTGCTCAACGGCTTTGCCACGATCAAAAGCGCCGACACGCCGCTGCGGTCGGTCACGCATTCGTTTACGCTTGCCGACTTCAACGTGCGCTTTCTCGCGGCCTCACAATTTGCGCCGCTCGCGCTGCCAGACTCGGTCCACATGCTCAACGAAGTCGTGATGCGGCATCCGCCGTCGGCGCTGTCGCCTTCGTCGTCCTCTTCGTCCTCGTCGTCTTCGGCCGGTGTGATTGATCTCGACATTCCGACCATTACGAGCGTCGACGACGTGCCCGTGTTTCTGCGCGTGATTGGCGCCGCCAACAACACGGAGCCGCTGCCCTGGTACCGCGAATTCAAGCGCACGCTCATGGACACGTTCCGTTGCGAAGAGTACAGCATGATGGCCCAGCCGGCGGCCATGCTGCTGGTCGTGTCGTCGACGGAAAGCAATCCGCGCGCGAGCTTTGAGGCGCTCGGCGCTTCGCAAAACCTTCCAAGCGTTTTCGCACAGGGCCTGTACGACGCGAACCTCGCCAAATTTTACCTCGTGGTCCATGACGTGGTCGAGACGGAAGGCACATCGATCGATCCCGAATCGATTCTGCGGAATCTCCAGATCCCACCGACTGCTGGCGCCGTGCTCTACTTTAATTCGCGTGCGCTGGACGCGGCCACGCCCGCGAACGTACAAATCTGGAGCAAGCACGCGTTTGTGCGTGCACCGCTTTTTCAAGATGCCAACAGCGGCAACTACCCGTATTTATCCGACCATGTCGGTGCCTTCCAGTCGAGCGAAGATCTCGGACGACTCGACGCGTTTGTGCGCGACCTCGCGTTGCGGTTTGTGTTGCCCGCACTCGAGGCGCGCATCTTTCAGTTGAATGAAGTCGTCTCGGCCAAGAAGAAGGGCGTGAAAAACGTCTTCAAGTCGTGGCTCCGCAAGCCCATGGATTTGTCGGCGAGAACGCAGCTCAATAGTACCAACTCGTCGAGCGTGACGTACCGATTCGACTCGATCCAATCACAAGTGCGGCTACTTGCGGACACGGCGTTCATGGTGCGCGACTATGAATTGGCATTGGAAATGTACCGGCTCGTGCGGGACGATTATAAATCCGATACGTCGCTGCTCCACTCGGCCAATACGAACGAGATGATTGCATTGTGTCTACTGCTCACGAAGGGATCGCCCGTGCAAATGACCAACGCATTGGAGGCCGCAAGTGCGACGTATGACAAGACGCTGAACGCCATGACGGCTCGGCTCGCTGTGCGCGCGGCCGTGATCGCCGGCGAGATTTACGTGGCCCTGAGCCACTCGGGTTTGTTTACCGACTACATGGACAGTGCATCGGCGGCGCTCATCCGCGGCTCGACCAAGGAGCAGGGCATTTGCTCGGCCGTGCTCATGGAGCGAGCAGCCATGTGTGACCTGCAGGCACGCATCCCGAAATTCCGCAAGTTTGGCTTCCGCATGGTCATTGCTGGCCACGTGTACGACTCGTCGGGCCACAGCGCCCACTCGGCACGGTGCTACTCGCTCACACGGGCCGTGTACGACTGCAGCGGATGGTTCCACGTGGAAGACCACATCAATTTCACGCTCGCACAGCAATCGAATCGGCTGAATGACCCGATGGCCTCGATCCAGCTCTTTCTCAAGCTCATTGGCACTGGACGCAGCTCGGCGAGCCAGCAGGAGAATTTGCTGTCCCAGTTTCGGTCAATCGTCAAGGAGTTTTTGACCAGCGGAGGAGGTGCGGCGGATGGAACTTCCATGCCGGTATCGAGAAGCGGTCCAGTCTCAATCAAGCAGCCGATCGGATCGTCCACCAAGAAGCTGATTATTCGAGATTTGTGTATGCCCGAACTCGATGACAAGTCGACGGTCGTGTTCGCGCCCGTGAATGCGACCGGTATTAATCGTGACATTGATGGCAACGACGCCGAGCGAGACGTGTGGAAAGAACTGGAAAAAATCTTGGAAAAACAGATCGTGATCCACAAGCAAGCCACCACACCAAGCATGTCCAGTACACCAAAAGAAGGCCAACTCGCAGCGACCAATCGGTGGTTAATGCCTGTGCAGGCGTTCAATCTTCCCTACAGAAACAAACGCGGCGTCGCCAATATCAAGCCCAAGCAGTACGCGATCGGCGAGAAGATTTACGTCGAGTTTGAGATGAAGAACGCTCTATCGTGCGCAGTCGACGTCGAGAGCATTCACCTGTACGGCAAGTTTGAAGCAAAAGACGGTACTTCCTTTGATGTCCCCGAGTCGGATGTTTTCGCAAATGACCAGCGCATCGTCGTTGACAGCGTCAGTCTGCAGTTGCTTCCCGTCAGCGAAGAACGCGTGCGACTCGCGGTTTGCCCCAAGGTGCCCGGCACGCTTCGCATCACGGGCGTGCGGTGGTCGATCTGTGGGGGCGACGTGCTGGGTGAGCACACATTCCACATTCCCGGTCCTCTACTTCAAGACACGCGTGCGAACAAGGAAGCCCGTGCACGCGCACCCAATGTCACGCTGGTTGCCGATATCGTGGGCCCCATGCCGTGGCTGGGCGTGACGATCGAGCCGGCGTTTCCGTCAACTGATGCTTTTGTCGGAGAGATTGTTTGCTTCAACGTCTCGCTGTTCAATGCCGGCTCGGCCGATCTCGGCTATCTGCAAGTCTGTTGTTCGGACTTGGCGCTGTGTGTCTCCACTGGTGGCCAGCCCAACGGAATTGGTGACGGCACACCGACACTGGCCGAGTATATTGGTGCGAGCGGTCAAGTCGTGGATCTTGCCCACGTTGTTCTCCGTCCAGGCGAACGGCGGGAGGTCACAATGTGGGCGAAAGCAAACCAAGCGGGCAAGCTCCAGCCGCACGTGCTGTTCAAGTACAAGCGGCTCGTCGAAGGGGAAGACCCTGAGCGTGCGCTTGCCCGCTCGGTCAGGGCAAAGCTTGACTTGCATGTGATGCCGTGCGTCGATGTCGCGTATTCGATCGAGCCCAGCTACTCGACCAGCGGCGAGCACATTCTCGCATTGACCGTGACCAACCGCAAGCCGAGACGACAGCAACAGCCAGAACCATCGGCGGCCATCAATCTCGAGAAGCTCGTGTGTGTCAGCGACTCGTGGAATATCGTTCCGTTCACCACTGGTGCTGCACAGGATGCATCAGTACGGACGTCAGCTCGTTTGGACGCGCAGGAGACGAGCACTTCGTACTTTCGAGCGCTTTCCAAAGATACTACGGGTCATTCGGAGGGGAAAACGACCGTGCTACTGTCTTCAAATCTCCACGATGCGTCCAGCAACCTACCGCTCGAGCAAATGCTGTGTTTGGACCATGCACTCGAACTCGTGCGCGCGTCTGACGCAGCATCCGGCGACGGTGCCGGCGATCGCGCTGGAGGAGGCGGTGGTATGCGATCCATTCAAAGTGTGCGACGCCAGAACAAGGCGCAAAAGGGTGGAGCCTTGGACGGGTCGACGCAAACACCCCTTGAAGACAAGCCCGACCCACAGCCCACGACCAAAGACGCGCTGCTCCACTCGCTCGACGTGGACGCACACTTGATTCTTGTCTGGTCGTCACCCAAGCCATCCGCGTCCAGTGCGGCAGTCGCGACTGGCCAGACTAATCTGACCTCGGTCAAGGTGCGGTCGCCGCTCAAGCCGAATGCGTGTCCGTTGACGATCACGCTCGACTATGCCGATGCTGCCGTGCTTCGCTCGGCCCCGCATGCTCCAGCACTATCGTTTGCTGATGTCGAGGTCGTCATGACGGTGCGCAACGACTCGAGCTTGAGTTCCAACCCGATTGATTTCACGCTGGAATTGCTGCCTCCAGAACAGAGCAAAACGTCTCTCTCGGGCAAGCCGCTGGGATCAACGAACGCGGTGCTCGCGCCTGCCCCGCATTTCTTTTGGTCGGGTCTCACGAGAAAGCACGTGAGCCAGTTTGCGCCGAACGCTCTCGTCCAGTTTACGCTCAAGGCGTGCTTTATGAGTGCCGGCGTGTACGATCTCAACCGGTTCCGCTTCATGGTCTCGCCGTCGCCAGCAGCAGAGAAGGAGGCGTCGCCTGTGCCTGTTGTGTTTATGTTTCCCGTCGAGTATCTCGTGTACGTCCATTCGTCGATGGATCGCCACGAGAAGGCGTTGCATCCTTAGAGGCTTGAATAACGGCTACGAGTAAATGAGAAGAGATATAGAAGAACTGACGCCTTGTGCTACGGTATTATTGGGGGAAGCGAGGACAGAAGAAAGGCTCGTCCCATTTTGTGTGTGGACGAGTGGATACCGTCTCGAGCAAAGGCGAGCATCGTTTGATCAGTCGCCTATAAATGGGCAGCACTCGTCCTTCGAGAGGGAAGCCGACCAGCTGCAAAAGATGGCCGTGACCGAAGACGGGGACACTCGTGCGCGGCGCGTTCTCCAGCGGTTCATCCACCAGTTCGTGCTGCCGTACGCGGCACGCCGCGCTCACCAAAGCCTCACGCTTCTCGACAAGGCATTCCGAAACGCCCCTGCCCATCGCCGCTATCTTGGAGCAGAGATCGTGAGTCCTCGGTCGTCGCCGTCACTGACTCCCGAGTTTGTCCTGGAGAAGCGACGCCATCTCGCACGGAAGTACAGCTCCTCGTGTACGAGGCCCCCTTCCCCACAGCACAGCGCGCAGGCTCTGGACGCGGTCGTCCCAAAATCAACACTCCAAGAAACTTATCAGGATCAGTCCGACATCCACAGCCACAGCAGCGGAGACAGCGAGCACGACCAGCACCAGCTCCAGCACCAGCACGTGACGTTCGAGGTGGTCGTTCAGCATCTCCACACGCAACTGCAGCAGTCATGAGACCAACTCCTGGCGAGAGATCGTCGAATCCAGGAACTCGAGACCTTGGTCGCGTCGCTCGCGGCCGACAACCGGCGCCTTGTCCACGAGCTCCAAGCGTCTTGCGAGGTGTCGGCAAAGGCGGATGCTACAATCCACAGAAATGATTCCAATCAAATCACGTAACCAGTAAATCCTAAAAGAGAACCAACCATACGCGAAGAGGGCTTGCTTCACCGCAGCGAGGTCCGGCGTGCGTATATTAGTGGGCGCGCTGTTTGCGGTACTTGAGCTCGATGCGCCGAATCTCTTCTTCTTCGTCATCGTCGGAATCGCTCGTCACAATCTCGGCCACGTACTTGATCTTGGGGATCGAAAAGCTGCTCCCATGGGAAAAGCCAAACGTCGGGAGCGCACCGCCACGGACAATCTCTTCGCGGTTCGGTGTGACTGGGATACGGAGCCGTTCCGTCAGCAGTTCGTCAATCTTGCTCGCATCCGATTCGTCGTCAAATTCGTCGCGCTCACACTGAACACGTCTCCCAATCCGTTTCGTTGACGGCACGTAGGGACAGGCCCGACGAACTAGACCTTCATCCTCAGAGGAGGCGCCACCATCATCCTCGTCCGCCACTTCATCATTTTGGGTTCGCGATGCCTCTTGGTTGTCTACCTCGCCCACTGTTTGTGATTTGCGAGGAGATCCCGATTGCTTTTTGCTTGGATCTGATGGCTCCACATCCTTTGTGTCATTCTCGTCTGCCTGATCGGTTGTGAGCAGGGTCTTGAGCCGCGTGCCCACAACAGATGAAGAGACTGAAGAGAGCTCGGACGCATTCGACACGTCGCTGACGGCCGATAGTGCCAGGGAGCTGACCATCGACGTATTGTTCGCCCGATCATGGATATCCTGCTGGGATTGTCGCTCGTCCTCTTCTAGCAGGCCGGGGGCTGGAACTGAGGCGCTCGAGCCGTCATTACGCCGATCAAAGTCGTCGAGTTCTTGCTCTTGCTCAGGGTGGGCATCGTCCTCCTCTGCATGTGAAGAGCCGGAAGACCGTGAGCTTGAGGCTGAGAGTAAACGTGCTTTTTCGGCACGAGTTTCCGTGAGCACGCGTTGCAACTGAGCAATTTGTTCTTGTAGATCGCGCAGTTGGCGCTGTTGGTGCTCGAGCATCTGCTGATGCTGAGACGCAAGAATCTGCTGGGACCGGCAGCAGCTTTTCATCGAGTCGGACTCGATGGGTTGATCTTGTCGTTCGCTAAGCCTGCTACTCGCCGCAAAGCGGTGCGTCTCGTACTCAGCAGAATGATCCTGTGCAACGACAGGTCGCTGCAAGGTGGCTTGTGGGGATTGATTGGGGGGAGTCTTCACATCCACGGATGTTGGTACTGACCGAGAGTCTTCTTCGGGCGTCAGCACAAGATTCAACTCTAGATCATTCTTGAAGCTTGCGACCCCCGCAAGACATCGACCGCGCGCCGACGCGGAACGCCACGCGACGTGAACGGGCGGCGATTGCGATTGCGCGGTCCGCGCCGCGTGACACTCGAAGAACCGTGGCAGTGGACTGGCGATGTTCCCCGGATAGACAGCGACAAGAAAGGTATCGACGTCGACCTGGGCTCGCTCTTTGATAATCTTTGAAGACAGGAACCGCACGCACGCTTCGAGTAGGTACGGATGTCGCACACGGACGGAGTCGGCTGAATTCCCGTCGCCGACGTCAATGCCATACACCCACAGACCGACAATGGGGCGCTGCAGCACGAGCGGATCTGTCTCGAGGAGTGGTACGGCCTTGCGCGCTCGATCTAATGTGAGAAACCCAAACCGTCGAATCTCCGAACCAAATTCACACCGCAGAAGGCTCGCCGCGAGCGGCGTCAGAAGCGGTGGGAGGGCTCGGATGTGTGAGAGCTGCAGCTGCACGCACGGCACGACCACGTCAATCTCAATGTCAATCTCGGCGCGGCTTCTCTCTCTCGACGTGTGGACAAACCCTCGTGCTTCGACTGGAAGACTCGTACTGTGGGGGGAAGAACGACTCGTGCCGCTGGTCGCTTCGTACTTGGCGCGTATGGTGCGTTCCATTTGCGAGCGATCGGTCGCTTCGTCGTCGGGATGCACTGGCTTGGCGCGGTAGAATGGTACAGACCAGAGCGGTTGTCGTCCTCCTCTTGCATCTGGCTGCTGATGCACCTAGTAGAACACGTACCCAGTCAGCATCCATCATCCAGTCTCAGCACAAGAACACTCGTTATTTATCCTACCAGCGTCGAGAGCGTGACGCAGCCGCCCTCGCCCTGAGCAGTCGTCTCGTCCGTGGTCGCATAACCGAGCAGGTGAGACGCCCCACGAGTATTCTTTTCGACCACCAATGCATGGAGCTGCTTGAGCACGCGGTTTGTGATGCGCACGCGCGGCAACACGTCTGCCGTCGCCAAGTCAAACGGTCCCAAGAGTACGCGGCGATTCCTGTCATCAGTTCATTCAAGTGTGAGATTTCCAGCCCAGAAAACGCCTTGTATAGACCGCAACATACGCACCACAGCACGGTCCGTGTTGTGGGAAACTGGACGTCACCGATATGGATCACCTCGAACATTGATGTTGACGTTGGTGTGGGCGTTGGTGTCGGCTTGTCTCGTCTCTGGTCTGTATTCACGCCCGACCGTCGCAATGCGAGCGTCACGCTTTCTTCATCATCCGTGGAATCGGGAAAGAAACTCGACCGCACGCGAGTTGTTGGCGTTGGCCCATTCGCGTCGCTTCGCCAACGCCACGACGCGCCGCTCACCACACTAGACGATGCGCGGAAACCAACGCCAACGTTTCCGCCCGTGATCGTCTGGTCGCTGTCGCTTAGCGCCGCGTCAAACGCCGCGAACCGCACGCCCCTCGTGTGGTTAGTACGCGCATTGCTTTCCTCCATGTTTCCTTTGGTTTCCCTTTCTTCGTTGGCGTCCGTGGAAATGTTGGCGTCAAAACTTTCCGGTTCGCGGCGTGGCCCACTGTTGGCGTTGGCCGAATGTGTTGGCGCGCGGCGGCGACACTGGCTGCTCAGTACCGTTGGCGCCATCGTGCTGCTCAACGCCATCGCCATGACCGGTGCGTGGGGGAGGAGGCAGAGGGATGTCGGAGAGGAGGCGCGGCGCGGAGGAGGCGCGGGAGGAGGGGCCGCAAGTGGTCAAAATGGGCAACGTTTGGTTTTTCGCACTTCTTGCCACCAGACTCTGCGCGCCCAACTTTTTTTTTCTCCCGTGGAAATATTTCAAAAATGGCCGAAAAGTACGAAATGATTGGCTGAGAATATTCTTCTCGACATTTGATTGGTTTGTTTGAATAAGAGCGATTAGGGAAACTTTGTGTTCCCAGCATCCTTTGAAGATCGCGAGTTGACGTTGACGGATGGAGTGGTATGGTGAGATTGCATTTTCGTCACTGCATGGGCAGCTACACGAGTATCCTGCTTCCTACACGCTGGTTTTTACACCACGCGCCGTGTACTCCAACTTGAGAATCAGTTGCTCCAAGCTCCACACGCTCTATGCGTCCACACGCGCGACTTGCTGCGTGAGGATCCGCTCGAGGTGCTTGAAAAAGAGACTCGGCGGACGGCGACTCACAATGCCGCGTGTGATCTCGGCCTTTTGCTCGCCAAACTCGTTGGGCACAAAGCTGAACGGGATACCGGCAGCGGTACACGCCTTCTCGATCGCGAGTTCGAAATCGGATGGGTTTTCAAAGCAGCCCGAGCGTTGCATAAAGCTACCCATCCAAAAGAGGTTGCGACCGGCTTTCGCGGCAATCTTCATGAACAGCACGCAAATCTTCATGGTCGTGACGCACTCTTCGCGGATGCCGAGCTTGCGCAGCACAACGGCGTCTCCTTCGGCATCGATCGCATCAATGTAGCCGAGCCCATAGTCCGAGAACGGCATTTTGCACTGCGGATACTCGAGCCAGTCGAACCGCGCCTCCGACAAATGGAACCAGCTCGGCAGAATGCACCCGTGGTCGATCGGTGCCATGGTGTACGGCGCCTTGTCTCCGATGAGCAGGATATTACCAGGGTGGCGATCCGTGTTGAACGTGCGAACGTCAAGCAAGCCAATGCGATGCACTTGCTCGACCGGCACAAATGCCGCGGCTTTGGCGACGTCAAACGGCATTCCAAAGCCCTCCATGCTGCCGATGCTGCCCATCATGAAGCGCTGCACCGAGCCGTGCTTGGACGCGCCAATGTTGGCCACATGGAGGCGAGCTACGGCGGTCGCAGGCACACCGCTAAAGCCGTTCGAGCGCGAGTCGAGCACGTAGGCGGCTTCTTCACGGACGGCACCTTCGCCTTGAACAATGCCTTCCCTCACAAACTTTTCTTCTTCAGCGGGCTTGAACATGGCGAGCTTTTCTCCACTTGAGCGGGACTGCACGGCGTACACGCCGCCTCCACCTTCGCTCACGCGGTCGGCAATGCCGTCGTTCGAAGCCAACTCGGCGACATCCCACAGCATATTGCGCCGGATGCCCCCGCCAGAGTCGAGACGCCGCAGCCGAAGCCGCGCGATAAAGCCGTCCTTGCCGTGCTGAACGAGCGACGGCACGTCGACATAGACATCATCGTGCAAGACCGACTCCGAGACACTACGCCCTCGCCCCATTCTCGCAGCGGCGGCGTGGAAACCGTGGCCCTCGTACGGACCCGTCTTGAACACGGACACGTTGCTTTCTCCAATCTGGCACCCAAAGCGGAGACTCTCGGCGACTTGCTTAATGAGACTCTTCTCTTTCGGAGAGAAATAGTCGGGAAACATTTTGACTTTTTGCTCTGGATTCTGGCGAAACTCTTCCAGTTCTTCGTACAGCGACGTGCGCATCAGCGTGACTTCTCGTCCAAACTCATTGGCGAGCGCGTGGGCGACGCCGTCACTCGAGACCAGCGAGTCGACGGGCTTGACGTGGACACGGATCGAAGCCAGCGAACTGCGAAGATCCAATAGATCAATCGTGCCACCAGCACATTTTCGGTTGGGTGTCGTCGGGTGAGTCGGTCCGTCAATGCTGGTGATCCCGAGCTCGACAGCATCTTCCTTGGGTGTCTTGATGCGGCGCTTCCACAACGCACTGAAGGTGGACTCGTGGGTGGTGGTCGTCGCTTTGGTGGGGGTGGAGAATCCACTGTTGTGGTTTTGGTTACTGGGACTTGGCAACGCCGTCGTCACGGCGGCGAGTGCGTCTTCGTCTGGTTCGTGCTGGTTCTCATCGGCGTCGTCGGCAACGCTCTGCTTGGCCATTTGAATGGGCGAGGCAGGCAGACCGTGGGGCGTCGAGAACCGCTTAATGGCGACGGGACTCGTGGGCCGCCGCGTGAGCCGCCATGGCGAGCGTGGCGACGACTCGATCTGCAGCTTGGGCTCGGAGCGGCGCGACGGCATGGTGAACTGACTCAGCCGAATGGCTCCACTGGAGGCTCCGCTGGCGACCGAGGACGACGTGGTCTTGACGATGGGGGTGAGCACCATGATGGGGCGAAGTTGGGTGTTCTCAGGCGAAGAGACGTTTCACGGGATAAATAGATCTCCGCTTGGTGCACGGGATGATGTAGAGAGAAAGACGACGAGCGGAGAGGTCGTGGAGAGGTGGCGACGGCGACAGA
>JAADVC010000609.1:0-18067 GCA_023334575.1 Pythium volutum
GCAGGGAACCGCTCTGTTGGCGGCCGAGAGCTTGTTGTCGAGGGGGGGAAATCTTCAACTCTATTCAATGGGGAGTTCTCTGTGTGGTCCCGGTTGGACCGCTAACACTATTATGTCTTTTACACTAAGACCCCCGAACTAATGACCGTAAAACCTCTCTTAGTGGAAACCGGTTTTGTACCGGTGGTAAACCTGATATCACAGGGAAAACCCACCGGGGCGTGAGACTGCGTCTCGAGTAACGATTCCACTCCATTCACAAGTGTGTGCTCTCAATTCCGTTTATAATGGTTGACAATCACTTCTTCGTATTAAGTCTTTTCTTGTAACAATACCTTTGCTCATCATAAGATACATGTAAATTCGGTCGTCTCCCATCAGAGTCGACGTGTCAATCGTACCTAAATTGGTGTCATAGGCGACGAAAGCGAGATAAAAGTGCCTCAGTCACTTGACCACTCGTCGTCCCCACCAACACACAGGGACGCGATGGCTCTGGTCCATTGGCATCTCCTTGTCCTCATCGCACCTGTGCTCTGGTCGCCTTGGGGGGTCGTGTACGCGCAAATGATACCAATACGACGCCGACGCCGACGCTGTCGCGGGCTCAGTCACAGTGTGACGTCTGCGCGCGCACGGGCAATTGCTCGGTGGCCTTGGATGATTACGTCCAGTTCTGCGGTGCGTGGCCCCGCGTGACTACATCCAACAGCACGCAGAACTGCTGCTGCCGCCGTCCGCTCATGTGTCTGTCCAACGCGACTGCGTGCGTTTGCGTCACACTGAATTCCCCTGATGACGAGCCTCCTCACCACACGGACGGCATGACCACGGAGCTGATTAAGATTGGCGAGATCGCGCTCGTCTGACTGGTCGTGCTCGTGCTGCTGTGCTGCTGCGGGTGCTACGCCTGCCAAAGACGCGACGCCAAGCGCGCAAAGCAGCGGCGCGCACGGGCTGCAAGCACCAAGGTCGCGTCTCACCCGTAACCGGCAGCCAAGAGCAATATTGACTCGTGTGGATTCGAAGGGTTTACGGAAAATGGATTGGCCGCCTAACGATTGGGTTATTATCATCGATACTTAATTAACTAGTCTTTTGCACGATGACGACTACTGGTTCCTTAGTCTGGAACAGAACGCGGAGTCCTTTGCCCAGCAGCATTTGGTACCAATAGATTTGCAGCCCGAGCAGCAAGCTCAGCATGAGATTTGTCGGTAGGAGATAGCGTGGCGACACGTTCGGATCCAGACTAGCTGCCTGGACGACCATGGCGTAGAGACACTCGCGCGGGTACACGTAGAGCCGCGTGTACCCCCAGCCAATGACAAAGACGATCATGAACGGCACGACGAGCCACGTGCAGCGCGAGTCGGTCGCTATCAGGTACAGGTCTACAGTAACTCGGTCTCAGTACCCAGAACGACCGGCCAGGGAAGAAGGGAGGTATACGTACAGTGCACGACGTCGGCCACGTCGTTGAGAAAGGCAATAGTCGCGCCCATGGCGCTGTAGTTGGCGAGGTACGAACTGCCAATGAGCAGCATGCCCGTGAGGTCGTGGATCACATAGTCCATCGTGTCGGTATCCCATGGTTTGCAGCTCAGCACAAAGATAAGATTGTGGGCCAAGTACGCCATCTCGACCCGCATATAGAGTTTGAGTATTGGTGGTGGCGGCTGCGTCACGGACGCAAACGATGCCAACGCGTCGCCGTCCCCACCGAGCGACGCTGGGAACCATGGCTGGTCGTGTAGGATGTAAAAGCCGACGCCAACCATAGTGGAGAAGTAGAGCAGCTTGAAGAGGGAGGTTGCAAAGCGGTTGACGCGGAACGCGATTGAGCGTGTGGCCAGTGGGAGCGCGACGCGTGCGATTGCAGCAAACGCATCAATCAGTAGCGAGCGTAAGGGCACGAGCACAAGTGCGAGCACGACCGACAGGACGAGATCCGTCGGCTGCGGCATTGCTGGTGCCATGAGGTCATTGTGGAAGGCGGTATTCTGCTGGCGCATGGTCGTGACGCCCGAGGCCACGCAGAAGAAGAGCGGCACGAGCGGCATCGTGAGCGCGAGCAGCACGCGCTGCTTGGTCGTGAACAGAGACGACTTGGTGACCATTGTGGACGGAGGTGAGGGGAGCGCGAGGATGCCGATTCGAAACTGACAGCGACACTGGCGGCTGGGCCTCGACGCTGTCCTGTCATCCACGGTGGATGCCAGCCTGGACGGCTGGAAATGGCAGGCCTTCAGCCGCCCACACGTTGAAGTCTTTTCTACTGATACATGGATAGAAAGGCCACGACGATGAGGTGGCATACAGGGAAATCTATGCCAGGTCTTCCCGAACCGAACAAGGTGGCTATCTCTCTAGAGATACCGTCTATCATAGACTATGTGAGTGACACCACGTCAGCTCACATCGAGACATTATACTAGTAGGTACACTGTACTTTCCGTCAAAATTTGCGCAAAATATACTGACTCACAAGAACTGTGCCCCATATCAGCGCACCCAGTGCCAGCCCATCGTGTTTGGGCTCTTGTGCCATTGCAAGGAGAGTTGCCCTTCAGTCCATCGAGCAAGATCACAAGTATCGTTCGGTTGCAAACTCCCTGTCGCTGATACTATCAATAGTAACGTATACGCTGATGATTCAGCCGCTTATGCGGGCCGGACAGCCAACGGATCTGCTCGTGCTGGATGAGACCGACCCACGAAACGACTCTTGTTTTTGCGGACGACGTCCGGCCACAACACCACCGTTGTGGGTTCTTGTGCGTTCAATACTGGAGATCGCTACGATCAAAATAGTGCGGGTGCGCGTGGACAAAGTCCCGCCCCTGTGGCGTCCCTACAAGACGCTCGTACAGCGACCGCAACGTCAGCTCCACGGCCGGCGCCTCTGCTTCTACGGTCACAGTCACTAGCGTTGTTGTTGGCATCAGCGTCGTGACCGCGAACGGATCGGCGCCACACGCCAGCAGACGCTCGACCAGTGCGCCGTTGGCACGCCACCACTCACCGAACGCATTTTCGTCCAACTTGTCGTGGGCCAGAAAGCCGTCGTGGTCGCGTACGCGTGGGTCGGCACCGCGCTCGAGCAACAGCAATGCAACGCTGCGGTTGTTTGCTGCGATCGCAACGTGGAGCGCCGTGCGTCCAGTCGCATCCGTTAGATTTACGTCGCAATACGCAAGCAGCAAGCATGCCATCGCTTGGGGGTCGGCCAGCGGATGGTTCTGTGGTCTCATCGCTGCGACGCGCATGAGCGCGGTCGTACCGTCGCAGTCGCGCGCGTCTACGTCAAGAGATGGCGTATTCCGCAGCAGCGTCTCGACCATGACGCGGTCGTCTCGCCCAGCGGCCTCGCGCAGCAACCGCTCGGGGCCGCGCGCATCCACACCACGCACCAGAAACCACTCGGCGTGGACATACTCAAACATGAACTCGGACGGCGTGTCCAACAACTCGGCCCCGACAAACCACGCGCCAGTATGCTCCAGAATACCAATGCAGTCGAAATGGCCGTGGCGCGCGAGCATGGGCAGCGCCGTGTCGACGCAGCCGCCATGGGCGAGCGCGAGCGCGAGCAACTCGGGCGTGCGGCTACGCAGCACGCTCGTGTCGAGGATGGTCTGCCTAGTGTCGTCGGGGATATAGTCGTGAAAGACGGACGACGTCACACGGCAACGGCAGCGGTCGCGTGCGCGTGGTTCTTTCCTGGGGGACGGTTGTAGTGGACGACGAGCGGAAGTAGCAACGCCAGTGTCTCACCCATGCACGCAGTGTGGTCGGTTGAAAAGAACCACGCGATGACGTGGACGTGGCCGTTGTGGGCGGCCGAGACGAGTGGCACGTGGATGCCGTCCACGTAGGCGTCGTGGCGTCTGCAAAACCACGGCAATGCACCGTCGCGCTGGGTCCACGTCGTGGGATCTGTAGGTGTGGTCTCGATAATGGACATGTTGGTCTCTATGACTTCGGTTTGCACGTGGGGTTGTGCAAAGTATGCGTGGATCGTGTCGAGATTTCCATCGATGACGGCCGTGTCAAAGGCAGCGCGCGTCACGGGCGTCGTCATAGCGGCCATGGCGTTCTTTGTGCGGAGCTGAGACTGAAACAATTAACTGTAAGTAGAAGGGAAGGGTTGGGAAGTTTCGTTGACCATCATTTGGTTTCGGTGAGTGATGGTGTGAGACGAAGCTCGCAACGGTGAGTTTCCTCGGCGGTTGCTGGTCCGTCACTCGCCAACAGAAGCGCGGACGACGCACACCGACTCAGACTCGTGCCGAGAACGACAGAGGCTCTGGCCATGCTGTCGACGTCGGCGCCGTCGCAGGCTTTGCGGCAGGAGTGGTCGTTGTAGACATTGCGACTGGCGGCTTTAGTGGTGATGGCATGGCCGTCGCGTCTTCGACGGTGGCAGAGGAGGCGGTGGGGACCGGTGGTGGTCGGGACTTTGCAGGAGACTTCTGCGCAGGTCACGAGATCGTTCACTCGCCTATTCAAATCAAGTCCATGGTTGCAGAGAGAATCGATTTGGTTCGTCCGTCGGTGCCCATCAACCCTATACAATGGAATGGCTGATATATAAGATGAGTAATAATGTGTCCATGGTATCAGTTACGTCGAAGTACCATGGACAAATTACTAATGTAATATATCGTGGCAGTGCTGCTGCTACTGGATACTTTGGACGTTTAAAAGTATCCAGTAGCACCACCACGCACCTCTCAGAACCCGTCCCGTTCTCAGTTACCACGGTCTACTAGGTCAGTATCCCATCTACCCTCGCCACCCTCTCCATCATATTCATCGCCCTCCTACCGACCATGGATCCGTCACCCGTCACGTCGCGCGAGGCCTTTGACGCCGCGATTGTTACCGGGGAGCTAGAGACCATCCAAGCGTTCGTGGCGCAGCCCCACGTCCGCCAACAAATCCTAGAGACCGACGCCTCCATCCTCGAGACCAGTCGTACCGATCCCACAGCGTATTTACTTGACGACGGCTCGCTGCCGTGGTTTCGTCGGCCCCAAAACAAATCCAGTGCAGACGACGACAACGTCCTCGTTCTCGCGGCCTGTCACGGTCACGCCCATGTGCTCGCGTGGTTTTTCTCACGCGAGTGCGTGGCGTTCATGGGCATTACGATGGCGTTCGTGTTGCCACTGCTTCTAACGGTTAGCAGCCCACACGCGTGTGTGCTAGAAACGCTCTTGACGTCGGCGCTCTTATGCGACTTTTTCTCGGCCACGCAGCGGCAGTCGACACTGAGCGATTGGGCATGCCACTGCCAAAGCAAAGTGGAGCTGCAGCTCGTGCTTGCCCATGGCGCGTGCATGCATGCAGCGCTGTCGGCGATCGTACAGTACGGTTCCTGGGATCGCGGTCAGGTGCTACAAGGCGAAGGCGTCTTTCTCATCGGCGCCGACGTGCTGGATCCGCGGACCGAGGATTCTAATGTTCAGCATGCCGGTTCCTTCCTCTTGCGAGGTCTCGACCCACGTGCGGCCGAGCGGTTGCTTCTCCATGCGGCACGCCGCATCGACGAAGAGACGGTGGTCGCATTGCTGGCCAACGGCTATCTCGACGTCGATGTGCGCGACGAGCACGGCCGCACAGCACTGATGCTCGCCGTGTCTGCGTTTGCTTCTGTTGGTATTGAACATGAATGGCAGTACGCTCTGGTTGCCTCCCTTCTCAACTATTGCGACGTCGACGCGACTGACAACCAGGGCCGCACGGCACTCCATAGGGCAGTCCGATTGAACCGTGAACTGGCCATACTACTTCTAGCGAACGGCGCCGACGCCAACCTTCGTGACCACGATGGTGTGGCACCCCATGACCACGTGCTCAACGGCGTGGACGTGCATTGGATCGCGCGGTGGGTCTCGGACAAGTGCATACTCGATCAGTTGCTGCGCCATGGCGCTGATCCGTTTGCTGTACTTTCTACGAATTATACAGCAGCGTCCAGGTCCGTCGGGTCGCTTTATGATCGCCTCATGGAGACCAACAGTGGACGAGTGTTTATTCAGTCGCACGCCCACTACTTCCGCAAGGATGACGAGTCCGGTATCCACGGCGGTAAAAAGCAATGAGCGCGACTAGCACAATGTCGATGCTGCCAATATTAGCCAATGTTAGAGCTCAAAATATTGGTTTTAGCCAATCAAAACACTTCATAACGTACCATTCTTTCGGATGTGTGTATCCAATTCAAGATCGTTGTGGCAGTGAGTCGCGCTTCCAGAGTCAGCAGACAGCACTCAGATCAAACGGGGATCGGTACAGTGCATTTTTATAGAGGGTTCCTTCTACCAAGAGACCGTGCGTGGCACCTCTCACTCTATGGTCAACTAGCCTTCGCTGCGACCGCCGTCGTGGTCTTTGCCGCGTGGTCATACTTGCTCGCCTTGAGCAGTACGCGAAGGCCCTTGTCCGCAAACAGCACGTACCAGTACGCCTGCAGACCGAGCAGTAAGCTCAGCATCACCAGGGTCGGCTGCAAGTACCAATCCGAGACGAACGGGTCCAGTGTGTGCGTGTCCACGACGGCGGCGTAGAGACACTCGCGCGGGAACACCACGAGCCGCGTGTACCACCAGCCAAAGAGGAGCACAATATACATGGGCGCGATGGCGGCCTTGCGTCGCGAGTCGGTCGCTAAAAAGAAGGCGTCTACACAATAGAGAGAGAGGAGGTATCAGCATTCGAGACAGAGAGAGACTGAGACGGCCAACTTACACTGGATGGCATCACAGAGGTCGTTGAGGAACCCAATGGTCGCGGCCATGGCACAGTAGTTGGCGAGGTACGCGCTCGCAAAGAGCAGCACGCCCGTGAGGTCGTGGACCACAAAGTCCATCGTGTCACCATCGAACGGCTTGCAGCACAGCACGAACACGAGACTGTGGGTCTGGTACGCGAGCTCCAGCAGCATAAACAGCCGCAGTGCGTAGGACGGCGGTTGGGACACAGCGAGTAACGAAGCCGAGATGTCGCCCGTGCCGCCCAGCGAGCGTGGCAGCCACGGCTCGACTCGTAGGACCCAGAAGCCGGCGATCGAAACACTGATAAAGTACAGCACTTTGAAGATGGACGTGGCAAAACGATCGACGCGAAAGGCACTTGTGCGCGTTGCCAGTGGCAGTGCCTTGTGGGCGAGTGGCGTGAACGCCGCGACCATGCGGAGTGCCACCAGTGCGACCGTGATCATGGCGGCGAGACCGAGGCCACCAGGATGTGGCATGGCGGCCGTATGGTCACTAAAGACTGGGTTGTGCTGACGCATGGTCGCCACACCATGGGCCAGGCAACCTGCGAGCGGTAGAAGCGGCGCCGCGAGGACGACAAGCACGCGCTGTGACGTGGAGAACGACTGGAGCACGGACGCCATGGGGGAGAGAGAGGTATCAAAACGGAAAGTGATCGATGGTGGCGAGACACTGCTCTTCCGGGCGGCTGTATCACCTTCGTACCGTAAGGGAGTGAGTCCTATCAGCCCTGACAGAGAGAGAGGTACTTTCGTGCGTCTTGCGTTTTCTTCATAACCTATGATAATGCATACTAAGTATTGATGGTTTCTTCAAGTCGCAGTGCGACAACCTATTAAATTTCCGGCATATTTGATACGTGACATAAACTGATATGACAGAGGTGTGGTCTTGCAGGGTACTTATTTGATCTCACCATTACGTACTGTACGCTGATATCACCCGAGATATCACCCGAGATACGCTCAAATGCTGATTGGGAGAACAACTTTCCAGGAATCTGCCTGCTGGTACCTATCGCTGTGGGGTCGAGGCGCAAGTGCTATGAGATCTCTTCACTGAATCCCAAACACACTGGCTATATTAATACAACAGTAGGAGTAAATCTGTGCGGGCGTAAGACTACTACGTGTAGTATTTTTGGCCCCCACCCGCACAGATTTACTTCCAGCCTCAAGACTAAGACCACTGCTTTCCTCCACTATGCCGGCGTACCTTGCATGCCACTCTGCGTCACGTCGCCATATCGCCTCCACTGACGGCCATGGCGCCAAAGGGTCTTCGGTTCATATTGGCATTGGCGTTCTGTCTCCATCTCGTCTGCGCCAACATCGAGACTCCGTCCTCGGCTCCACCTCCTCCTGTCCCATCCCCAACTATCCCTCCATCACCAAGTCCCAGTCCAACGCCTACACTCTCCGGATGCCAAGTCTGTGCGACGGCCGGCGACTGTGCACACGCGTACCTCGACGGGCCCGGTCAGTTCTGCGGCAACTGGCTCGACCAGCTCAGCCAGCGGCAGCGATGCTGCTGTCCACGCGACGCGGTCTGCAAGCTGTCGAACTACGCCTGCAAATGTTCCAAGACGAGATTGACCACAGGACCGCCAGCGACCAGTACGCCACGCACGCGTAGCTCGAACAGCTCTAGTTTGGGGGTTGGACTCGTGGTCTGCTTGGCGCTGCTCGTGAGCTGCTGCGTCGGTGCGGCCTGCTGCTGCGTCCGCCGCGCCGGAGCGTCGCAGCCCACGCGACTCTTCTTTGGCGCGTCCGGTCCGATGGCAATGTACGACGTGCTGCCGGCGGCCAAGCATGGAGGAGGAAGAGCAGGAGGCGTGGTCTACGCTCAGCCAGCGCCAGCGTACCAGACAAATCCGTACGCCATGGCGTCGATGGCCCCAGCGTACCACCCAGCGTATGCCCCCAATCCAGCGTACGGCTATGCGTCTGGTCCAGCGTACGGCTACGGGCCTGGCCACTCGAGTGGAGGTGCTGGAAGCGCATTGGCGGCTGGTGGCCTCGGCGTGGTCGCGGGACTCGCCACGGGCGTGGTAGTCGCCAATAGCTTTGGTCACCACCACCACCATGACCAGTATTACAGCGGAGAAGGAGGAGGAGGAGGAGGAAGAGGAGGGACAGGAGGAGGAAGAGGAGGGGAAGGAGACAGCAGTGGTGGTGGTGGCGGAGGCGACTATGGCGGCGACAGCGGAGACTTTGGCGGCGACTTTTGAGAAGACTCACGTTGGTATTTTTTTTCTCCCTTTATATACACTGCCTTCCTTGCTTTCTCTCGCCTGTGTTTTACACGACGCTGTGCGGGAGCGGCTCGCCACGAAGCCCCGCCAGGAGATTCTCAACAGCCAAATCGGCCATGGCCTGGCGCGTCTTGACGGTCGCCGAGCCAACATGGGGAAGCACGACACAGTTGGGGAGCTGAAACAGCGCGTGGCTCGTGGGCAACGGCTCGGGCGTCGTCACGTCCAGTCCCGCTGCGGCAATGCCGCCCGACGCGAGCGTGTCACACAGCGCGTCCTGGTCCACGAGGTCGCCTCGGCTCGTATTAATGAACACAGCACTGCGCTTCATCTTGGCAAACGCCTGGGCATTCATGATGCCCCGCGTCGCGTCCGTGAGCGGCGCGTGGACACTCACAATGTCACTTGTCGCGAGGAGCTCCTCCAGAGTGAGAAAGGCGACATCGCCGCCCAGCAATTCTTCCTGGGCTGGCTTGCGCGACGGGCCCGAGTACACGACCTTGCAGCCAAAACCGTGCTTCATCATCTTGGCGTACGTCAGGCCAATGCGTCCAAGGCCAATGATACCAATCGTACTTCCCGTGACATCAAAGCCGCAGTACTGGAAGGGCTGCCAGACGCCCCACCCACCGGACCGCGCGCTGTCGACGCACTCGACGATACGGCGCGCGGCCGCAAACGTGAGCGCGACCGCCGTCTCGGCCGTCGAGACGTCGAGCACGCCGGGTGTATTACCCACTTGAACGTTGCGCGCGCGGCATGCGGCGAGATCAATGTGGTTAAAGCCGACCGACATGGTCGAGACTACGCGCAGCTGCGGCCCGGCCGCGTCCAGCAGCTCGGCGTCGATGCGGTCTGTGAGCAGACAGAAGAGCGCTGTGCAGCCACGCACGCTCCCGAGCAGCTGCTCGCGCGGGATCGACGCGGCGGTGCCGGCAAAGCTCTCAATCTCGACGTGCGCGAGCTGCTCGGGCCCGAGGAGCTGCAGGAAGCGGTCTTATCAATAGGATCAAAAAGAGCATGAGCCTATTACTACGTAGTATTCAACATGATAGAGATGGGGAAATTCCGTACCGATGGCGTACGGAATGTTGCGCGAGAAGAAGACGCGCTGTCGCGCCGGCGCCGCCATAGTCGTCTTCCGCGAAGAGCGGATCTGGAAATGAGAAGCTCTTGGTGGGGGAGAGTGGATTAGTTGTTCTAGTTTAGTTTGTGTTGGATACCGCCATTTGATTGGCTTGGTCTAGTATTTTTTAAATTAGTGTTGTTGGAGATGGCTAAGCTGATGGAATGCGGCGCGGAAGCCGAATTGCGGATGGTGGGACGAGAGTTCCATGGCGACGCTGGGCTCGTCGGCCAGCGCAGTAGTTGCGCGCTGCAGCACGCGCGCTTTCAGCGACACGTGTTGGCGTTGGCGTAGGCAGCGAGCGCGCTCGCGCCGCAGCTTGGTCTCGAGATGGACGCGCAGTACAGTTGCAAGCAAGTCGTCGTCGACATGGGCGTTGGCCACCCCAACGTTGGTCGTGTTGGTGTTGACAATCGTGGCGTTGGCAATGCGGGTGATGTTGGTGTTGGCGCGCTTGCACTGCAGTTGCGTTGGCAGCTTGTGCTTGAGGACAAAAGACTTGGTGGCGGGAACGTTGGTAGGCAGCGAGTGCATGATTGCGGGTTGATTCGTTGGTGGTGGTGGTGGTGGCCGTGGCGGTTAGTGGTTGGATTGGCGAACTGCGGGGAACGCGAAAAGTTGGGAAATGAGAGCTTACCAACAGTTCAGCCGTTGTTGGAGATCTGCTCGACACGTGCCCCTTCATACCGTAAATTCGCCTGGACCATGGACAGGTGCGCTCCGGATTCCGGAAACTCGCACGTCAGTGTTGCTGCGCATCGCTTTGACTTCGCACGGTCACCTCGCGACCAGTCACATACCTGTAATATCAAATGTTCTGGATAAAATCATACCATCGTCGCACACAAATGTGTCCACATGGTCTCTAAGGGACCTCCATAACTGAATGGCTGGCTTTAGGCAGAGATGGGCGCTTCAAGCGTTGCACACGCCTGCGTCAGCCTGGTCGAGCTGAAGCGACTTGGAACTTCCAGAAGTGCATGTTGGCCTGAGGCTCGCTGACTGCTGTGGGCCCGTTACGTCGGTTACACCCAGAGGCGAGTGGACGCGAATGGTTACGCATCGTAACCCAGGTTACAGTCAGTTGGTTTGTTCAGCCAGCAAAACCAAACCAGGGACTTGGCCAGAGAGTGTGTCAGCACTTCGAAGTCAACTGACTAAACTAACTCGGTCAGCTGCCGAGCCTCTGACGCAAGTGATCAAAAAAGAGAGACCAGGTTCTCTGAGCGTCGCGTTGCGAGCGGACCCGCTGATGTCCACAGCATGATTGTGGAAATTTCCACCAGCGCATCCATTCTCATTTCCCATCCCAACGACAAATGCGCTGAGGTACAGCTTCGTTGGCAGCCATCATCCCAGGTCCCAGAACTTTCAGCCTTCGTGGTTGAAAGTGGACGTGCATTTTGGGTCGGTTCTCAGCCAGGTCAGATGAAGAACGTCCTTGTCTTCATGTGTAACCCACTGTAACATCCGTTCCATTGATACCGGTACCATACCGGGCGTTATTACTGGAACTCTGCACAACCGACCAACCAGTGGTTGGTCGGTTGTGCAGAGTTCCAGTACCGCGTGGTAACCAGGGTGGTTGAACCTACCACGTGGTGGTCGCGATCTTCCCATTTCTGGATCGTGCCACATTTGGATGTGGGCCAGCAAGCCCAATCAAAGTTGGCATGTTCTTTTAGTTCCCTCCAATCGCAGCTGTTTCGTTCCTTGTTTCTCTCTCGAACAAAACAAGCGCCAACAAAGCGGCGCCCCACGCCACCAAGAATCCAACAAGCAGCTCGCGGAACGGAGGCCAACATGGCGACGGAGATGAAGCTTCGGTTCTCCGCCAAGGAGCGTGTGCTTCTGGCTATGACGCTGCTTCTCGCGCCCATTTTCCTGTGTGAACTGTACGGCGTCGCCGTCATGCGTGAGCGCCCGGGCTTCGTCGCGCGCTATGACGAGATGCCCCACTTTTATGACCTCTTCCTGGCGCTCGCGTTTTCGGCCGTGATTCTCATTCTCCGACTCGTGCTGACGCGCGTGTTCCAGCCGCTTGGACGGCTCGTGCTTTCGCCCACCAAACGCACGAATCCCGACCGCGTTGAGCGCTTTGCGACTGTGCTCTTCAAATTCCTGTACGTGTATGCGACGACATCCCCCAATTGTTGAATGTTGACCAACGATTGTTGTTGGTGCTGTTGGTAGGTATTTTGTGGGGATTACGAGCGTTGGCTACTATGTCATGAAGGACGAGAATTGGCTGCCGCCGCAGTTGGGCGGCACGGGCGCCATGGTCAACTCGTTCTATACGTTCGACGAGCCGCCAACAAAAGCCGTGCGCCTCTACACGCTCGTGCAGCTCGGCTACCACTTCCAGAGCCTCGTGTTCATGCTGCTGCTCACGCCGATTCGCAACGACTTTTTGGAGATGATGGTCCACCACATTGCCACGATCTTCCTCATTGGGTGCTCGTACCTGTCCAACTATTGGGCGCCGGGCGCGTTGGTCGCATTCGTCCACGACATTGGCGACGTCACAGGCTGTACGTTTTTGTTGTTGGAATTGTTGGGAGTTTTCCAACACGTTGGCGTTGGAAAGCGCATGGTTACTGACATTTTGTGCATGGGCTGATTCCATAGATGGCATCAAGTCGATCGTGGACACAGGCAACACGCCCCTGGTCGTGGTCATGTACTTGGCGCTGCTCGTATCGTGGGCCTACTCGCGGCTCTACGTGTTTCCCGACATGATTTACCACGGCGTCTTTATCCTGCAAGAGGTCAATCCGTCCGTGTCGACCATTTTCCTCCACCCCATGAACACGATGCTCAGCATGCTCCAGTTGCTTCACATTTACTGGTACGGGCTCTTTTTGGTCATGGGCTACACGCTGCTCAAGACGGGCAAGCAGGAAGACATTCAGAACCGCATCCAGGACAAGCCCACGGCCAAGAAGACGGCCTAGACGAGAGGGCCGCGGTAAGAGACGCCAGAGATTGGTCTCTCTCATTTTGGGCACCTCTGCATTTCCGACTTCTCCTTGTTAATGCAAGAGAACGAAAAACCCCACCAACACTAGCACACGTGATAGGACAAAACACCAACAACAATAGGAATCCCTTTCACCCCTGTCGTTAAATTGGCTTTTCAAGTGAACTCGTTATCTGAGACCTTCGCACTGATGATCCAGATCTCACCACCGTCACTCCCGCGGGGGAGACGTTGTGGGAATGATTGTCGGCGTGTAAACAACCCAGCAGCTCCTTCTCTCTTACAGACTGGAAGTTCCAGTCCCATGGCAGCAACGCCAGCGCCCATAATGGTCGTGACGCGCGCGGCCTTTGACGACGCTTTCCTCACTGGGGACCTCTTGACGGTCCAGTCCTTCTTTGCGCAACCCCACGTCCGCTCAGAACAAATCGCTACCAACGCCTTGATCATCCAGACTCGCCCGACAGACCCCGCGACGCTCCGTCTGGCCGACGGCGTGGCGCATCCGTGGTTCTCTCGCCCCAAGTATGACAACGGACGCGTCGACCGTGACGACGTGCCCCTGCTCAGCGCCGCGCGTAATGGCCACGCGCACGTGCTCCAGTGGATCTTTTCTCGTGAGAATGCGCGCTTCATGGGCGAGACGCTCGCGCTGCTGCTGCCGCTAATCGCACGCTACGACAAGAAACCCGATCTGTCCATGTACTACCAAGCGCCCCGCACAAGCGATCCGCTCGTGCTCGACGCTGCTCGCGTCGCCTGTCTTTTGCGAGTGGGTCCCCGACAAGCAGGCGGTACTGGACGCGATCGCTGGCGACAGCAACACGCCAGCCGTGACTGCGACGGCGCTTGCCAACGGCGCGCGGCTCCAAGACGCACGCGCCGTGTCGCCCTGTATGACGTTCCCGCACTGCGCACGACCTTGGCGAGTCTTGTTGGCGCCAACGTGCTGCTGACGCCGTCCTGGTATTGGCAAAACGCCAACGCCGACGATTCGTTTCTCGCCCTCACGTTCGCCGCACGCGACCGTGGACTCATAGTCGCGCTGAAGCTTGCCGCCGAGAGGGGATTCGAAGAGGCGATCGAGGAACTTTTGAGTGACGGCTGTATCGACGTGGACGCGCGAGACGCTGTCGGCCAGACCGTGCTCATGTACGCGGCCTGCGTGGTGCCGCCGTTCCATCGGCCTCACCAAATTGAGTGGGACCGCACGCCGCAGATCGCAGAGCGGCTTCTCCAGTTTAGCAACGTCAATGCCGTCGACCTATGGGGACGCACGGCGCTCCATTATGCGACGCAGACAAACCCTCGTGTCGCGAGTGTGTTGCTGCAGCACAGCGCCGACGTCACAGTGTACGACGTCGAAGGATGGGTCGCCCATGATAACCTCAGTGACCTCGAGCTCGAGTCCACGGGATCTCCCCACGCGGCGCAGCCATATCTCGACGGCGGCGCCGACCCGTTTGCCGCGCCGCAATGCCCCAACACACTGGAGGGTCACACCTGGGAGGAAGAAGACGCCGTCGCACCAAGACGATTATCTGTACGATCGTCTCCAGGCGACAACGCGGACGAGACTTTGTCGAGAGACATCCACACTATTTTACCCGACGCGAAAGTCCATGCAACACACAGAATTCCAACGACCCATAGAATATTCGCGTGGATATCACAGACACCCTTGAATCCAGTTACTGAAAGTGGATCATTTTGGTGAGCCTGTCATATCTCAGGACCATCACTAACGCGCTCACCATATCACAGTCTGTTGATGTGATGATTCAGATTCAGACTGCCTCACAATCCAATCCGCCCTCCATCGCCCTCACAGGGTACGGTGTCTCCCGTCTTCTCTTTAGCATGGCCCACACACCGTTTGTGACGCGCGAGGCCTTTGACACGGCAGTCATTGACGGAGACCTTGAGACCATCCAAGCGTACTTCACGCAACCGCACGTGCAAGACAACGTGAGTGAGACCAACGTCTACATCATGGAGACCAGCGCCATTAATCCAGCAACGTTCAAGCTGCTCGACGGCTCAGTGCCGTGGTTTCGCCGCCCCCCAAAATACTACGCCGACGGCGTGGACGTGCCGCTCTTTCGCGCGGCGCGCAACGGCCACGTCGAGGTACTCGCGTGGTTCTTCTCCCGTGAGAACGCCCGCGTCATGGGCGAGACGCTGGCGTTTCTGCTGCCATTCTTTGCTCGCGATTGGAAGCGCATGCGCAACTCTATCAGTGACCCACGCGTGCTCGAGACACTGCTGTCGTCGGCCGCGTTTTGTGACTGGATCCCAGACCAGGACAAGCAGACGACGCTCGATGACCTGGCGCGCCACTGCCACACGCCGGTGCAGCTGGAGCTGTTGGTCTCGTATGGTGCACGGCTTCAGACCGCGCAGAGTGTGGTTACGCTGTACGGCAAAGAAGCACTGCAGACGACCCATGCGTTCCTCATGGGCGGCGACGTCTTACTGGCGCCGTCCTGTTGCTGGGGAGACGCGTACGCCGACGATTCGTTTATCTCGAGTCGGCCGAACGCGAATGGTCGTGACTGGGGGACTCGGCTCGCCCGCAAACTCATTGATGCGACGCGCTGCAACCACCTGAACGCCGTCGAGTGGATGCTCTCGGATGGTTTTCTGGACGTCGACGCGCGCGATCCCGTGGACGGCATGACGGCCCTCATGACCGTCGCGGCCGTGGACCCACAGCTCGATATCAGTGTGCACGCGTGGGACGAGACGCCCGCGATCGCAGAAACGCTTCTTGCGTATAGTGATATGGATTTAGTGGACGATGTGGGCCGCACAGCACTCCACTATGCGGTCGAAAGCAACTTTACGATTGCCGAGATCTTACTGCAGGCCGGCGCCGACGCGAGCGTGCGTGACGGCGAAGGCATGGCCGCACTCGACCATGCCGTGGGCTATGTGCTTGGCTGGCGCTTTCCACAAGTGCTGCTGTGGTTTCTCGACGGCGGGGCCGATCCGTTTGCCCCCATCCGATCGAATACAGAAGACGCGAATCCACGGTCTCTCTATGATCGCTTGAGGGAGCGCGACACCGGTCGTGACTTTATCCAGACACACGCGAGCTACTTTCAAACGTGACAGTGTGTCCCAGTACAGTGTATTCGCACTGACTTGGAAGTACGGCCTTTTAATTTCAAAAAAAACGAGATCCGCTCGACCTTAATTGCCGTGGCCTGCCTACACCCCTGCTGTCATCATTGGGGATTCGATCTCGCTGGCACGCGACCATAGCGTCGCGCGTCTTCGCGGGGGTCCTCTATTGGCTCCCACTGTTGCCTCCACGCGGGGACCAATACGCGAACCGCGACACACCACGCGTCTTGCCGACTCAGTCCGAGACGGTCGCGAGCACACGGCGACGCGCTCAAGCAGTCGGTCGTCGGGTGGAAAATGCGGCGCAGCGACGGGAGCGCTCCGTCCGGTCCACACTCACTGCGAAGCCACGTGCAGTCGTACGAGATTCCCAACGACACGACGCACAGTCGACGCAGGCTTTCACGAGACGCCTCTGCAAACCCACAGTCCACACTGTAGGGAACGTGCAGGTGCGTCAGTTGGGGACAGAGCCCAGCAAGTGGGACAAGTGATTCTTGACAGGGACTTGCCAGTACACGCAGATTGGGCAAGCGATCGTGGAACCACTGCGGCAACGGCACCGTTGGCTGTCCATGCAGTGCACCAAACTGTGGTTTGTAATAGAGCTCTTCGAGCGACGCGGCACACGCAAACGAAACGCGCCGCTCGCGCGCATGCGCCACGACCGGCAGCGTCGTGTCTCGAAACACGAGCCGCTTCACGTGGCGCAGCGTGGCAATTTCCTCCAAGAGATCGCCAATCATGTGGATATTGTCGTGCACTTCGACGTGCTCGACATGCGCCAGCATTTCCTAGACGTGAATCATATTGATCGCCACATCGCCACGCATCACAAGCTTGCGCAGTCGCGTCGCATAGCCGACCCCGCCGCCATGGGCACGTTGTCGGACACTGGCTGCATCGTTGCCGTCGCGACACGACGCCCAGTCGCGATGGCACAGTCTCGCTCGCCCATAGCTGTACGAAGGACGGGCGACCTCCCACACGAGCGTCTCCAGCCGCGGCAGGAAGCCCACGAGATCGCAGACCCATCCGTTCGAGAGGTGGAGCGCGCGCAGTCGCGTCAAGTGGCGCAGCGGCCGACAGTCTGTTGCCGTCTTCGCGATCCAGACTTGCAACTCCTCCAGTGCCACGAGCCCAGTCAGTGGCGTGGTCGTGGTCTGTTCAAATCGCCCCGTGCGAAGCGACCGTAGATGCACCAGCGTGGGCCATACTGGGTGGTGAACCCGACGGACCACACGCCACCGCTTGTCGTTCGACTCTGTATACTCGCGCAGCGTCTCGACATGCTTCTCCAGTGCGGCGCGGGGACACTGCTCCCAGTCGCCTCGCACCACAAGCCGCGTGAGCGGCGCGACCTCGGCCAGACACGCAACGTGCCGCAGTATATAGGTGCAGTTCACCGACGTCAGCAGCGTCAGCGACTGGAGACGTGGCAGGCCCACTGCAATCGCAAACGAATCGAGATCCGTGTCTACCACATGCAGCACACGCAGGGTCGTCAAGCCAACGAGTCGGTTCGTCACGCGTCGCGCTCGCTTGATCACGAGCTCTTGCAGCTGTGGCATCCTGTTGGACAGCACCGCAAGATCCAACGGCCGATCCCACACATGATCCACCTCTAGACGCTCGAGCAAGATAAACTGCTGGAGAATGTCCCATCGGAACGGCCTCTCGGGCCACGCCGTGTATTCATTCGATGCCAACGCCAGCCCTCGCACGCGGCTCGCAAAGCACACGAGCGCAACGGCCTCTTCCGTGTCGGCGACTGCGAAATGACTCGTCAGCAC
>JAADVC010000610.1:0-18057 GCA_023334575.1 Pythium volutum
AAGCGGTAGGGGCCAAAGCCGCCCCAGCCGCCCCATCCACCGTCGTAGCCACCGCCCCATCCGAGCCCGCCCCAGCCACCGTAGCCACCTCCCCACTGCTCGTGCTTGTCGCTGGCGATAGTGATGGCGTTCTCGCCTTCCTTGTCGGTCTTCATCTGGATGGGTTCAGTAGATCCCGTGAGCTTGACGTTGGCCGGCAACTCGATCTCCTGGACCGCCTTGAGCGCTTGGTCAGGCGTCGGCATCTCCGACACAGAAGCGGTCGGTCCGACATCCGCGGCGTGGACGATGCCAACGGCGAGGCAGGCGGCAGTCGCATTGACGGTGGAAAACTTCATCTTGGAGTGCGAGGGTGCTTGGCTTGGGAGGCGCTTGCTTTTACTTGGTCGCGTGTTGCGAAGTGAGGCTTCCCCTCGACCGCATTGGATCCACGATCGCATTTTCCTTCTCGAAGTCTTTTCGTCGCGACTCTCTCCAAACTTTTTCGTGGACTTTGCCGTCGCCACTCTCTCTGTGTTCAAACATCCAACTCCATCAGACCGCCCCATCATCAACTCCTTGGGCGTTCAACTTTCCGCGCGTTTTGTTTTCCCGTCTATTGATGGCGTTTTGTTTGTATATCACTTGGAACCGATCGGCACAAAGTGCACATAGACGCCGCCATACTGCGTGAGTGGATTGTGGTCGGCCCGGCCAATCTCGGCGCCAATGGCCTCTTCGACGGCCTTGAGCTGCTCGGTCGCGCGGTCCGCCAAGTGGAACTCGCGTCCAAACTTGACCGTGACCTTGACCTTGTGGCCCCTCGAAAGAAACTTGCGCACCTGCGACGCCTTGGTCTGAATGTCGTGGGCCTAAAAAATCAGATTCCCAAAATTTAGGAAACAATTTCGCACACACCACTAGCATAGGGGGACCTTCCTTACCTCGGTCTTGACGCCGAGCGTGACTTCCTTGTCCTGCTTTGGCTTGGACTGCTTCAAGCTCTTTTTGAGCTCAAAGAGCCGCTTCTGCGCGTTAAAGAGCCGGCAGACGACGTTGCCGTCGTCGGCCTTGCCAACTTGGACGAGATCGAGCGCGGCGTTCCGAGCCTCTTGGAGCGCCAGCGCGGTCGGCACGCCGCGGCGCATGACGCCGTCGCTGTCCACAATATTGACGTAGCGTGCGCGAATGTCGTCGTTCATGGGGCCGAGCATGGTAGGATTTCTACTAGTATCTCGCTCGTTGTCGGATTCCGTCGAGCGGAACCGCACAGAGCCGAGTGCATTGGCGATGCCGTAGCGGCCGCAAAACGCCGTCTGTGAAGACGCCAACGCGCCAGTGCGATGTGCAGTACCTCTTAGAATGGTTGGGCCCATGGGTGCTGGCGCATGTGCAGTTAGGGCCGCGCAACGGCGCGCGACGCGGGACACCGAGGCCATTCTTGCTCTTCAGCGTGTTGTGGATCCTCTGGATGTGCGCACTGCCACACACGTGACCATCACTACCTCTGTAAACGCATACCTACTGAATCGATGACCCCGTTTAGTGTCAACTAACGACCCTCTGTAAATAGATACTATCGTTCGTATCTGCTATGTATCGGTTTGGCTGTTACAGCCTCACTTGCATTTTTTCTCCGAACAAAACGGGGTGGAACAACAAGTCACATCAAGAGCCACAGTCTCCGCAGCCGTATCATGGACGGCATGGCCAAGGCGCTCCAGCTCAAGGACGGCAGCGGCGTGTCGCAGGCGCTGGGCGCTGCCCAGATCACTGCTGCTACTGCCGATCCACCGCTGTTCAGCGAGTTCTATCCGGACTGGACGGCGTTTGACGTGGCTGTCGCGACTGCGATCGAGCGCCACCACCCGATCCGCAAACGCTCGTCGCTCACGTTTGAAGTATACAACCGCACAGTCTCGAAAGGTTTGTGCCCATGCAATCGATTGCTGTCACTCTTCTTTGCCTTAATATTAATCGAGATTTTCTACCTTAACAGGTCGCCACGACCGCAAGCCCATTGCCGAGTTTCTCTCCAAGACGTTCAAGTGCACGCACGGCATCAAGTTTCGCTCGCGCGGCACGGGCAAGCGGTCGCGCCACAAGCAACGCGACATTGGCTGTCCGTTTCATATTTACGCGACGGCATTAGAGGACGCTGGTCCGCTCGGGTACCGCGTTAAAGTGCGGATTACGGACACGCACAACCACCCGATTGGACAAGACGCGAGTAAATTGGTCGGCGCGCTGCAGGAAAGCGGCGACTACGAGTATACCGAGGCTCCTCCCGCTGTCGGGAGCGACACGGCATCTGCAGCTGTGGGTAACGCGACCCATGTCGCGTTGCCGTCCAGCGAAGGTGACTTGCAACTCCACCACATGAACGCGTTCGCCCACCACCACCACCATCATCACCACCACCACAGCCTCCACGACCACGCGAATGCCGCTGACATTTTGGGCCCGAGTGACGGCCACGACGGCGAGTCGCTCTTGGAGGAAGGCGTGATCGACTCGCACTTGGCCGACTTTTCGACGGCCGCTGAGGCCGTTGCCGCTGCCGCTGCTGCGGTCGCGGCGACGATCCCCGAGACACACACAGGCTCAGGCTCGACACAATCGTCGACATCCACCGCCGACGCGCCGTCCAGGTTTGACGCGACCGCGACGCTCGAAGAGTTGCGACGCAAGCTGTCGCAGTTTGCTGACGACCGAGATTGGGACCAGTTTCACAGCCCGCGCAATTTGCTATTGGCACTGGCGGGTGAAATGGGCGAGCTGTGCGAGTGCTTCCAGTGGAAAGGAGACAACAAACCCGTGAACGGTGCGTGCGCTTTGAACGTACCGAGTCAGAAACTCGACTGAATCTGTGGTGGTGTATGTATAGAGTGGACGACTGAGGAGCGCGTCCATCTTGGTGAAGAGATTAGTGACGTCATGATGTATTTGATTCGGCTCGCAGGTTTGTGTTTGCGAGGCGTTAGGACAGCCACAGGCCCATGTACTGACGGAGTGACTGACTGGCTCCATCAGACAAATGTGATATCAACCTCCCGGCAGCGATCTACGACAAGATGGACAAGAACGCTCGGAGATTTCCAGCTGATGCGGTACTGTTATAATGGAACACGTCCATGCTGTCGGGATGGTCTCTCATTCCTCACTGTGGTGCGTTGATTCAGGTACGAGGATCAGCAAAAAAGTTTAACGAGTTCAAGCGCCCACGACTGGATCGAGAGACGTCGCTGTAGACTATGAGGGGAAAAGAAAACATTGATGAACCAAAATGCCTTGTGCACGTGCAAGTTTCGAGCCATTTTTCTTCATTCTGTGTCGACGAAACGCACGCTACTCTGTCCTATTGGAATATGGGGTACCGACAGAAGCCTTCCATGGGACGAGACACCACTCGTCTTGGCAGCCTCTTCTCCACGAACAGCTCGTCACCCCCGTCCGCAACTGGGTCCTTTCTAATCGTCTTCGGCGGCATCGCCGTCGACCTGGCGGTTCTCGTTCTCGAGCTTCTCCATCATCTGCAAAAACTCCTTTTCTTCGTTCACGCTCACGACCTTGGGCTCCATCTTGACTGACATGTTGCCCTTCTTGGCGGCAATGTGTTCTCGCACCGTCTCAATGGCCTCCTGCAGCTTGGCAATGCCCTTGGCCTTGTCGAGCGTGTTGGTCGTCATGACGTACATGGGCGGTGCAATGAGCTTGACCTTGACCGGAGTCTCTTCGTCGCCAATGGCCTGCGCCGCCTGTAATGCCGACCGGATCGCATCGATGCCCTCGTACGTGAAGCACGTAACCTCGATATCGGCGCGGACCTTGATGGGCTGCGGCGTCAGGCGACGGCGGATCTGGGCCTTGAGCGCCGTAAACACCTCGGGCGACATCTCGAGCCCTTCAAACACCGACTCGTCCGTGATGCCCATCTTGAAAATGTCGTACGCGTGCACATACTCGGCCTAATAGACGCACACACAATATTAATACTTTCCATCGCCATCCCCGCAGGACGTCACACAAGAATCCATTCTACCTTTTTCTCGTCCTCGCCCGGGGTCTCAATCTTGAACTTTTTGTAGAGCGGCCACGCGATGCGCTCAAAGAGCGACTCGACGTTCTCGCCCGTCTCCTGGGCCACCTGGCGCAGCACACTATCCACCATATACAGTCGTCCGTCAGGTCTCCACGTTTCCCTCATGCTCTTTAAGTATCATCGTAAAACGCACCCGTGGACCGTCTTGGCCTTGTTGTAGCGCTCCTCGCACTTGGCAATGTCCTCGGGCGCGACACGGCGCTTGGACAAATCAATATATCCTTTTTCCTTGTCGACACGGAGCACCATGACGACTTCGTTCTTACCCACGCGAATGAGCTTATTGATTGAGCGAATGCGGCGGCGCGACAGCTCCGAGAGCAAGATCATGCCTTCAATGTTGTTGTACTCGAGCAGCGACACGTACGCACCCATCTCCGCGATTGAGCGCACATTGACCATGACGAGCTCGTCAACTTCGGGGTACTTTTGCTCGTAAAAGCGGCACTGGAGCGACAAGATCTCGCTGCCCACGGCGTTCTCGTCGACCACGGGAGCCACGGCCGAGATCACGGGCTCGAGCGTCGCCATAATGGGAACGAGTAGGTAGTGCTGTAGCTGGCTGGGGGAAGCGCGAGAGATCGCTTGCAGGGAGACGCGAGAGAGCGATTATCTTGGATCGGGGGGATATTTTCGAGCCAAAATGCTCAACGTGGTTGGCGCAGCGTGGGTTGGACCCGGGAAGCCCACAAGAATCTGCCATGTCGAAAGTTGTGGAAACGGATTCGTACATTTGGGAATATTTTTCGGTTGATGGTCAACACTCTGTGTTGAGACGCAAAATTGTGCGTCGTAAATGTTTGCTGCACAATTGGATGTCGCACATTTTACGACGACACAAAAAATAGATCTGTGACGTGGATACAATACACAAAAAGAGGGACAAATGGCGAGGAGCTCCACGTGGTCGCCGCGGTATGTGTGGATCGCGGCCATTGTGGTCTTTGAGGTGCTCGCGCTCACGTACTTTGTGCTTCATGCCCCGCCGCTAAGCGACGACGACAGCGGCGTGCCCGACGTCGCGATCTTGGGCGACGCGCGCGGCTCGCCCAACGTGCGACATTGTCTGCCGGCGCAGCAGCAGCGCGACGCGCGGTTTGCCGACATTACGCGCTGTGTGACTGTGCGCGAGCGACAGCAGGCGCTCGTGGATCTCGTCTACGAGGCCAAAGTCGTATTTGAGAATCTCGGGATTGTGTACTGGCTCGACAGCGGTTCGCTGCTGGGCCAGTACCGCATGGGCGACCTATTGCTCTGGGACGCCGGTGGGGACATGGGCATTCTCAGCGAAGGTCTCGCGCTGCTGCGCGTGAGCAAAGTGGACCTGTCACATGGATACGAACTTAATGTACTTGGGAGTGGTCTCCATGAAGCGCATGATCGGGACGTGAATATTCCCGTGCGACTCGTCGAGAAGACATTTGGATTCTACGTCGACGTCTTTGTCTTCGACGCGATCGAGGACCCGCAGCAGCCGGAACAACCACTACTTGGGGCACCGCCGTCGGCGTGCTGGATCAGCTGTGCCAAGTGTCCGTCAATCCCTGGCATGACGGATGCCCATGGCGCGCCCGTGGCGTCCGTCAAGCAGTTTGTCGTGCCGCGCGACTGGATTCTGCCGACCAGGCCGTGCTACCTCAGCGTCTTTGAAGTCATGTGCCCGGCGCAAGCGTCGCTGTACTTGCAGCATCTCTATGGCGACGAATTTTTGCAGCCCAGGGTGTGGTGACTGGACACGTCCCACCGGCATGGAATCGAGTCATTTCTTGCTCAGTACCTCGGCCAGTTCTCCACGCTTTTGCTCCGACCGGGTACGTCACGATAGACTCTTTCGTGACCAATTCGGCGGTGCGCACAATGGGCGACCACAGCGCCCAGGACGCGAGCACCTCGTCAATCTTCATGAAGCTGTCGCAGCGACCATGGGCGGCGTCGAGCAGTAGGCTGTCGTACGCGGATATTGGATCGCCGAGCTGCCACGGCGACACAGGTGACGATTGCTTCTGAAGCGATGCTGACGGTACAAACTCCCCATCCACTCCTGTGATTGACCATGACGCAGGCGCAGCGAGCACGCCAAGACCCACGCACTGGACTCGGACGCGTACACCGGAAGATCCTTTTCCGCTTTGGACGGTAAAGGCGATCGAGCAGGGCTTGCCAGTATCGTTCACTGATGGCTCGAGCTTGAAGGTGACTCGAACCTCGGCCATGCGCGTATCAGTGGCCTTTGCCGCCGAAATAGAAAAGCGAGTCGCGGCCCACGCAGAGCTCGTGCTCTCGATCTGCGTGAACGCGGCCGTAGCCGTGACGCTGCGATTGGAGGCGGCTTGGTTGTACCCTTCGTACTGACCAACAATGACCGACCCGCGTGGTCGAAGCGATTGCAAGAACCGAGTCATCTCATGGGGGCACAAATCGTCGGTCATATCGTCACCAAGCCGTGACGTTGTGGATGTACTACTGCAATGCCGGAGCGATGGCGCAACGACGGCACCCAGCAAGAGCTGGAGATGGTTGGCCATCACGTCGCGCACAATGCCGTTGCTGAACGTACGTACGCAACGTCTTCGGTTAGCCGAATAAATCTACCATACGCCATGCAATCGTACCTGTCAAAGTAATCCAGTCGGTGCTCGCAGGTCTCTGTTTCGCTCATTTGGATCTCGACTTTTCGGATGAAATTGCCATTCCAGATCCGAGCCAATGTCTCGGCATTGCTTCGCACAAACGGATCGATCACGCGAAGACCCGGTTTGCCCGCGTAATGGTCCATGAGCAGCATCTCGTCGTCCTGTATGTGCAACAGAATTAATATATATCGTCAGTTGGCAAGGTTCAAAGGGAAGAATGAGTTGGGTACGTTACACTGAGAACGTGGCGAAGCCCTGACGCCAACAGTTCGGCAGAAGCCAGATCTCGTCCAAATGGCTTCTCGATGACGACTCGGAAAAACGAGTCCGGTCGAAAAGGTCGAAGAAACTCGGACAAATAGTGGGAAACCTAATGGATGGATGCACAAAACAAATTTGTTCGCCAGTGTTGCCCGTCAAAGAAAATCACAGATCAAAGCATACCTGGAGAAATGCTTGTGGGGGAATCGCGAGGTATACCAGGCGTCCGACCTCTGAGCTGCCTTTCTCGTGCAACTCTGCATCCTGTCGCGTAAGCGTGCGAGACAGAGTCTCATACTGCCCTCGTGTCGCGAGTGTCGTGTACTGGATTGCAGGAACAAACTCGTTCGTGTAAAAGCTACGACACGTAACGCTTTCATCACTGACCGCGTGTCCACACACGCGTGCGGCCCAGTCGCTCGTGAAGAAATCATGCTTCCATCGCTCGCCATCGTATTGAGTGTCTCTTGCTGCGGCAGTGAACAACACGCGGCGACCATACGATACGTGCGCCTCCAGCGCGAGTCGAAAGAACGCTGCCCACAAGTACTTGGCCGCCAAGTCGCCTGTGGCGCCGACCACAATGACGCGCAAATATGTCGAGCTGGAATTCTCAGTGGCGCGCAGATGAGCCTGGCGAGAGTGCGTCGTCTCGGCTGCGACCGCGAACGCAGCAACCGCAGCAGCAATGCCAAAGATCGCTCGCAGGCGGCGCTTCATCATGAACCGCTCCATCAAAAATGAGCGATTTTCGCTGACTTGGTGAGACCGAACCAAACCCTCTACATAGTGATCGTCCAGTACTTTACCATGATTGAAAGGTGTACCCATGTACGGCAGCTTTGCCGGCTAGAGCACCTCGTCGATACTGACACTCTCGCTGCGTGAGCGCGAAGCGACTTGGGAACGGCGGCGCAGGAGAAGCTGGCGAAGGGTACCTTCATCGAGAGAGCCGGCACCGGAGGGACTATCAGTCGTCGGAGTGGCTGGCATCGGCGAGTCGGCGGCCGGTGAGGACGAGACAGTAAAACTGCTACGGTCCTTTTGGGTTCGCGTGTGCGCCAAAGTGTCTTCGTTGTCCAGTGCACCGGCCTGTTCAAAGTACGCTTCGACCACGAAAGCGATTACCAAATTCAGCATCATGATGACTGCGATGACGTAGAAGCTGATAAAGTAGATGCGGCTCCACTTCGACGTGACGAGCTCCGTTCCTTCCATGATCACATTCCACTACAAGCACCACAAGCAGACAAGAGTGGGACACTTGGAGGTGTATGGATAAACGACGCAAGGCTGCTCACATTGTTGACGACAAGAAGCTCGAAGAGAGTCGTCAATGCAGAGGGAAAGTCGTTGAAGTTGTTGGCAAAGTAATTGGACTTCGCGAACGTGCTTTCGCCGAGCCGGGCGTCGCCGATGCGGAGCTTTCCACCAAAGATCTGGACGCCAATTGCTGCGTACTCCATCATCAAAATACCGAGCATTCCTACACAACCACATCAATGAGAAACCCACGAAATGTGGCAGTAAAAGCTTGATTGCGACGCACCGTAGAGAGTCGTGAAGGCTGGAAGAAGCTGGAGGACGATGCTGAACATCGTGCTCAGCGACTGAAGTGCGACCAGCAAGCGTAAGCATCGCAGAAACCGCAACATGAGCAGAATTCGAATCCACTGCCAGCTCATGCCCTCTGTGTAGTGCACTTGAATGCTCACTTCGGCCACAATGATGACGATCGTGACGACGCAGTCGTAGCGGTTCTTCAGACTCTCAAAGTAGTTTCGCCATGGGTTCGCGTACATCTTGAGCGCCATCTCGACGAGGTAGAAACACGAGAAGAGCGGCATAAACACCTCCCACCGTGTGTACGCTTCCATTCGTTGGTCAATCTTGGCTTGGATCTCGACTAAAATGGCGACCAAGTTGGCCAAGATGACGACATCGACGACATACTCGAACCATACGCTTCGTACAAATAGAACCCCGGCCAGGACGAATCGATTCGAAGATGGACAGTGGTCTAGGCGCGGCTTTTTCTTCGACGTGGCCTTTTGTCTTGCAGCAAAACCTTTGATCTTGGCGACAAACAGGGCAAACGTGAGGTCATTCTTCTTGCCGACAGTCTCACGGACTTGATCGGCGCTCCATTCTAAAGATGCAGTCGTCGTAGCGGCGAAAAATGACACCACCGGACGCAGCAGCTCAGCGACAAGCGCTTCAAAAGTGTCTCGGGATATGACTTTGACTCGGTTCTTGTCACCCATGTCTCGATCTTCGCCTGGTAGCAGGTGGAATGCAAATTCGAGCGATTTTTTTCGCCGCTTTGCAAAACGCTGGGCGCGTTGCGACACTTCTTGTCGATAGTTTTGGTAAATAGACGCGAAGACGAGATTCATCATCAGGAGCAAGCCGATCATGAGAAACGTCATGAAAAAGATGCTCGTATATCTTGCGTGGTCGTAGGCCGGCATCATCACGTCTGGAAAATTGGCAGTCGTCAGCAAAATGAGCATATTCAGCCACGCGCTCGCAAAATCCGGAAAATACAGGCGTCCTTCCTCGGTGCCTTCGAACATTACCATGCCAGAAATGGCGTAGATCACGATGAGCACGAAGATCGTGAGTAATCCGTCCATGACGCGAGGGACGACGCGCAGCAAACTCAAAAAGCCGGATCGTAACCGCTTGCTCATTGTCAGAAGCAGCAGAGGACGAATGATAGGTGAGGGTACGATCGGCTTGAACTGCTCACTTTGATTTGGGGATGACGAGTCTTGCTGCGGCACGAAGGCAACGAGAATGACTGATGTGACATCCGATAATACCAGAATCATCTGCACGATATGCCACTTGTTCGCGAAATAGAGGCGCTTTCCGAGGTACTGGAACTTGAGTGCCGATTCGAAGCCGAGGATTGCAAGGTTCAAAAGCTCGATGACGAGCGTAACTTCTCTCGGCAGAGTGGGCAAATCCCACATGAGTACTTGTTGCGGATCCCCACACTGCATTGAGAAAAAGCACCACGATGGCACCTCGAAGAAACTCAGTCCGAGCAGCACAGCCATGTTTCCCATCCTTGCAAATCGAAGCGCGTGGTGCCATCGCTTGTACTGCAGCTTGTGGAGGCCTTCCGACAAATATTCTTCCCCGAGGAACCGCCCGTGGAGCGCGTCTCGGACATACAAGGCGGCCATTTCAATTTGCTTCTCGCGCTCGCCGTCGTTGCGGAGCTCACTGTCGATTTGTAGCATCGTATCGGAATAACCAGAGTTCTCGGTCAACTCCACGTGAGGCGACATGATACCACTCGCTGATCCTGCTCGTCGCGTCTCGGCATCCTTTGAATCCTGACGGCGATTACTGACGATAAAGTCGGGCATTGCACTCTGGAAAAACACGAGCGCGCCGACCAGGACAGTGACCATGCAGCCCACGAAAAACGTCGGCATCACGAGAAACAATGCTCCGACTGATAAGCAAAACCCGACGAGTGCCGACCACTTGGAGTACTACAAATCCAAGAACAATCGTTCATATACTTTCGAGTTTGTGAAACAGCATAGACATAAAGGTGACGGACGTACCATGATAAACGAAGAGCTGAAATTTGGTGACATGATCTCGTGATAGAAGCACGCAAAGTTGACAACTGCAAACGAGAAGAGAAATGTGGAGCTGACAGTCGGAATGATCGTGTCGACGGAACCGCACGCAATCGCTGTCTGACTTAGAGCCCACGCCATCGTAACCCCTCTCACGGATGTGCGCTTTGGCACCACGCGTCCATGTAGCAATGACTGGTTGATCTCATATTTTTGGGAGGGCGATCGAATCCATTCGTACATGCTTGCTGCTGCCACAACATTTGAGAATGCCGACGAGAGCGTCGTGGCGGTGATACCTAGGTAGACGACCGGAATCCCCAAGATCGAGTCCACCACGAGCTGCACGACGAACCGCTCCTTGCGAAGATTGCCATTCTCAACACACGTCGCCAACACGAGACTGAGCACACTGTAGACAAGGTAACTAAACGCGAGCGCCGTATGAGCGCCGACAATCAAGTGTGCCGAGCCTCTTGGCGAGACACGCCTTGATCTTGTCGACGACGCCGAACCCATCTTGTCTGCAAGATGAGCACCAGCCAGCACACCACAAAATGCTGGAAAGAACTCGCCAAACATCTTGATCATGAGTGGCGGCGCGTGGCCCTTTAAATTTCCTCTCAGAAATCGTGTTGACGCGCCAGTGGCCGTGGACGAATTGTGGACCACCAGGAAAAGCACGTTGCATGCGATCGAGAGCACCACGACAGCAAACACAACCACGAGCAGTCGCTTCTTGATTCGGCCGCCAACGACAGACCCGGCGGTCAGCACCGCTAGCATCGTGCTCGCAATCACGACAGTCACCCACGAGCCGTCGTCGTTCCACGGCAGCGGGTGCTGCTTCAAGTTCACGCCCAGATAAAACGCCGTGATCTCAGCAAAACCCAGCACGTAGTACGCGCTCGCGACGCTAAACGCGAGAAAGAGCAGCCCGCCGATCGCGCGCCCAGCGTGCTCGCCGGCACAGCCCAGCACAGCGTCGTAAAACCCGACGTCACGGTTGTTGCTTGCTCCTCTTCTTTCTGCTCGTGATCGCGACGACGCCAGCGCCGAGAGCGAGCCGATCGAGAGAAACGTAATGCCAAACGCCACAAAGATGATGACCCACGCGCGCAGCAATCCGACAACGCCGACGATGACGCCGAGCCGCATGAAAATGATGACGCCAAAGATGCTGCACACCACGGGCATGAACGCGTTCGCAGACCGGCGTCGCGCGGCCGCCGACGCTGTCTCGACGCCCACGGGCGAACCGAGCGGCGTGTGCATTGCGTCTTCTTCTTCTTCTTCGTGTTCCCCAGCAGCGTCGTCGTCGTGCGCTCGACGCAGCGAATCGCTGGACGTCGCCCCATACATTTCCTTCTTTCGTTCACTTCAACCTTCTCCCTTCAGATTCACGGGTCAACTTGAATGTCGCACGAAGGTGACGTGAAGTGGATGTCGCTTGAACGGACCAGGATAATGGAGATTCGCAGACGCGGGCTGCTGCGGGTCGCATTTCCACGGGGACCGAGAACGAGAAGAAGGAAGCGTCTTGTCCCAGACGATCGTGGGCCGTTTCCTTTCACGATTTGCTTTTCCACTGGTTGGACACCAATACGGGTGCATAGCTCTCCACCCGTAAAAGCAAACGTTGAACTTCTACGTTTTCTACCATGAAAGACGATCCAACGCGCTGGGCCTTCCTCGCGCCGTGGCTGGACATCTTACGGCCGTACGCATTCGTCACGCCGACCACGAGACGATCGACGATCCATCCAGACGAGATCGATTCGATCGTCGACCACGTCGCGTGCGTGGGCATTCGCTTCCGCGATGTCGAAGTGCTCGAGTCGAGGACGCTGCCCGACGACGCCGACGAAGCCACGATTGTCGCGCGCGAGCTTGAAGAGAAGCAACTGGAGGAAGCACGGAGGGCTGCAAATGTACTCACGACAGCGCAGCTTCGCTCGCTGCGCGACGCTATGGAGATTGTGGGTCGTGCGCTTCGATTGGCGCCGCATGTGTGGGCGGCGTTTCCCAACGAGGCATGGACGTCGACCCAGGCGGCTTGCAAACGTGTGGCCCCCAAAGTACAACCGCGCGCGTTCCGCGACGACGACTTGGAAGCGACGTTTGAGCTGGTCTATGAATATGGCTCCGTGGAATTTAAGACGTGGTTGGTGTATCTGGAAGAACTGCTGGCTCCGATGGAGACGGAGATGCCACACGCGGACGTCCGCGATGCGCGGCAGCAATTGGCACAATTGGATTCTACGGTTGGCGCCAGCGTACAACGCTACCCGGTCGACGTTTCATTGCGGGTGTCGTTGGCAAGCACGGCAATGTTGGTTGGTCTTGTTACGACCTTGGAGATCGTGTGCTGTCGTGCCGGATCAGCAGGGAACAGTGCTGCCCGCTTTCGCGTCGCTCACTGCAGCTTCCGTGTGGCCGAGATTGATGCAGTTGTTGTCGAGTCGTTCATACGCGTTCGCGCGTTGGGGATTGATATCTGTGAGTTGGCGACCCCAACTTCGCGCGCAACGTCCAGCACACACGACGCACTGGCAACGCTGGCCGAACCGACGCAGACGACTGCGCTCGGTCGGCGGCGGTCTCACTCGTTTCAGTGCCATCTTCTCCGCGAGTTTGCTGCGCCGTCGCTCGTGTATTCAGTACTGCTGAACCCCACCTGTCCGAGTACGGTCAAAGTCGATGGCCGGTTCGTACCGGTCAATTTTGACTGGCTGTTGTTTTGCCGTGTTCTTCAAGCCAGTTTCGGTCATTCCCGACCGCGCCGCCGCTTTCACTTTCAGTGGCCGAACCTGGACGCTTCTTTCGTGGTCGGATTGCAAGCTGCGCTTGACACCATTCAAGCGACAAGGTCATCGAGGTGTGAAGCACAGTTGGACCCCAACACAGCACTCGGCAAGTCGCTACTCACGGAACACGACATTCCGGATGGCACACTGTTGCCTGCAATTTGTGGGAGAGACGACGCGACGATCTGTGTTGGACCAAGCAATAGCTGGGTGCAAGTCCCCAACGAGATTTTTAGAGGCTCGCAAAAGCCTGAAGCAGCCGAGGTCTCTCCTCCCAACAACTCTGGCACTGCGAGTGTGAGCATCTCTATCGGGCGATGCGACGCAGAAGCACTCAAGACGGTCATGACGTGGCTTTTCGTTTGCACTCCAATGGCGTACATCACGTCGCTCGATCTCCAGGTCGTGCTTGGCACCGATTTCACGTGCGAAAAAGTCCGGCAAATCTTGGGGATGTGTCCTCGACTGCGCAGTCTCCAACTGAGCCACTCCGAAGCCCTTGTCATGGACGCGGTTTTGGATGGATATCGTGACGGGTCTTGTCGACTGGAAGTGCTGTCAATTGACGTGTGTGGCGTGGTATACCTGCCACTGATCAAAGAGCTGGCAATGCCGCAGTCGTTGGCTTCGCAGACGCTGCGAGAGGTACAGACCGGGTTCCCGCAGCACAACGAGGACGAGTTTCTTCATGCACTCACTGTCATGTTGGCGAGCAACCATAAATTAGAATTTGTGGAAGTCGTTCTCACCGGTTCGACAATTGGGCGTGCGGATTGGATTGCCACTGCACTTCATCGATTCCATCGCGAGCCGCTGGCCGTCGCTTCACGCAGTCACATGCCTCTCAGAACCAAGCTGGCGTTTTTGAGCGGTGCGTTGGGTTGTTTGTCACTGGATCGCGAAGCGGACGTGGCAATCAAGCGGACGCATGCGGGGGTACTGGTGAGCAACAAGAGAGGGTGGAATTTTGATCCGAGTCTACTCGCATCCATTCTATCGTTTGCGGCGCCGTGCTTGGATCGGTTGGTCCACCTCAAGACGAGAACACGCTGTCACTACGACCGTGGATGTGCGGGGCGCGTCGCGAATTACAGGAAGAGTGTCTGTGAGAGCATGATTGAGTTGTGAGGGCAAAGAGTATGGGCGCAAATATCTCATCAAGTTATATCGTCGTTTTCTCGTACGTGATTTGGAATGCATAGGCTGGGTGAGCTCGCTGTGATGACATGTATGCTGAAGCCAAAAACACGGTTACTATATAACGGCCACTACATGCAGTTAATAATATCTCTCTTTAGCGAGGCAAATTACGTCCGAATGCTTGACAAACCTATTTCTCAACGAGACACGTCGCTTGGGACATGCCCACGAGGACGGGCGAGCTGGAGAGTCGTGAGATCGAAGCGTCCACCGTCGAAGAATGTCTCCAAATAGGCGTCTGTTATGACCCGCGAGCGTGTTCCACTGTAGATGTGAAGTTCAGTGATAGGTGTGTTTTCTTGTAAATTCTCGAGCGGTGGATCTTGGATCTCGACTGTTCCACCGAAGATGCTGTCTTCCATGAGGGAGCCTTCGTCACTCGTCTCGGTGAAACGACCGGTACGCCATGTGAACGCGAGGTCCGCGATCTCGTGAAAGATTGTAACATCAATCACGAACGCTATACGCCTGCTTTCGCGAAGAGCATCCTGGTCGTCTTGAACCGGTGTGATAGCGTTTCCTCGATCACGAAGTCGGCTGTTGACTTGCACGACATGCTCTTGGTTATCGGGGGTTGAGCCGTAGTCATCATGAAGGAGTTCAAACTGAACCTTGACACGCCGAAGTCGCTGGTCGAGGATTCGCTGGATACTAGTGTTCCGAGCGCGAAACGCCGGGTGCACGGTCAGCGCCCTCGCGATCTGTTTCGGCTTCGCGAAGGTACGTTCTGTTGAAGTCCACCTACGGCATCTTCCTGAGAGGCAATGCCTCGGCGAAATGCACGCGCTGATAATGAAAGTGAGTCTTGTGTTTATGGATCGAGAGGATTTGCAGTGTGTGTGGTGTACAGTATGCATGGGCGTGCGCCTTGTTGTCTCTCTTGTGTGGAAAGGATCGCTAACACGAAAGGCATTCTTATTGCGGTTAGGGCAAGTGTACCCATATTCCTTTTGATTGGAATAAAACGATCGGGTGGGCGGGAGAAAATGTTGTGCGAATGTGGCCACAGCGCCAATATTGTGGAAATGGACTGTGCGCTGTTGGTGCCCGAGGACGCCGCGCAGACGCGGTTCGTGGGCTTTGTGCGGGTCGGCGCCGACGAGTTCAAGGTGCGCGTGTCGGGCGTGCGGTACGCGACAGCGTTCGAGGGCGAAGTGCGCCCGCCACGCATGCTGCTGGACGCCGCGCGCGTTGACGCCGAGCCGGCGCTCGCGGCGCTGCTGGCCCCGCACGACGCGCTTCTCAAGGTATTGTACCTAATGGAATCAAACGCACAGAAACATTGGACTGGCAGGGCTAAATGTACTTGTTTGTGTACAGGTCCGATTGCTGCAGGCGTTGTCGCTCGACGGATTCGTGCGAGAGCTGCAAGAGCTGGTCGCCGTGAGCGCACCGCACGCTGCTGCCTCGTCTTCGGCTTCTTCTCTCACAGCGCTGCCCGACGCTGCGTATTATAATCAGCTCATGGCCGAATTGGACAAGGTGGGGTGGCACCGTCTCACGCACCTCAGCGACGACCTGCGCGGACTCGAGCTGCAGACACTGGACGCGGGCGGCCGCATACACACTGTGCGCGTCACACTCGCGGCCGAGTACCCACGGACGCCGCCGCAGTGTGCCGTCGACGCGCCCGACGAATTTGTACTGGATTGGCCGCGATGCGACGCGTCCGCAAGCTCTTCTAGTCGCCAGCGGCCGACGCTCCAGACGATCCTGGACCAGTTTGAGTTGTTTCTGCAAGAGTACCAAACGTTCTGGAACGTATTGGATGAGATCGACGCGAGCTGCTGTGTGCTCGAGCCCCACCATGCGTCGCGTGCGACCGGACGACGTCGGCTCGCACTGCAGCGCCACGTGTCGGTGCAGGTCGAAGTGAACCCAAAGCATCCGCGCGGATTGTGCGAGCTCAAGTTTTTTGGCAGTGACGCGACAGTCACGCCACTACGGGAGCGGTGGAGCGACCACTTGTTTGAGTGGGAAGAGCACCGCTCGCTGCCGCAAAACCTCGAGATACTACTGGACGTCGAGCTGCCGTCCCCCGCGACGACCAAGACGGACGAGTTTGCGCTCGAGTGTGGCATTTGCTATTGCTATCGCCTGGATATTAGCGACGCTGCCATCGACGACGAGATTGACCACGCATCGACTGTCGAAACGGCGATCCCCGATCGGCTCTGCGAGAACCCCAAGTGCAATCGGCCGTTCCACGAAAAGTGTCTCTTCGAGTGGCTCAAGGCGCTCCCGACGGCGAGGCAGTCGTTCAGCACAGTGTTTGGCGAATGTCCGTACTGCCGCGAAGCAATTAGTGCAAAGTTTGTGGCGTAAAACCACGCGCGATCTTGCTCTGAGCACCCGTTGCAAGCCCACCGCAAATTCAGCAACGACTTCATCGAGAGCAAACTCGAACCTCAGCGGCAAGTTCTCGAAACGATCCATCTCCGAGCTCTACTGCTTCAGAAATTATTATGGAGTCGTGCAGATGCCTGTGTCATTCATTACTCGTGCATCGCACGCGGTCGTCACTTTTCTCCAGATCGAGCAGTGGGGACGACACGACGGGTGGACTCTGAATACATGTACGCAGGCGACTCAAATAATCCGATCGTCTCACCGGTTTCGACTTTTTATAACGCCAGTCGGATTGGATCGCGAGTGCTGGTGTCGCGTCGGTGGATGTCTTGGCACATTTGCGGCGTCAGCCAAGACGTAGAGATCGTGTCGCCTCCTCTCTTTCTCCCGCCAGTTCCGCAATTTTTCGCCTTGGCGTCTTCAACAGCGGTTTCCACGAGTCGAGCCGGCGACAATCAAGTCGCCACCGATAAAGTCCCCGCCAACGTCGACGCGACCGTGCGTCGTGTGATGCAAACATCATGGGACGTGCTTGATGGATGGCTAGGTCTGTTTCAACGCGATGTATTGGGCGGCTCCAGGAACGTCTCCTCGTACAATTGATGCTGGAGATTTCCCTTCCGTGCCTCGGAAAAGCTCCGGACCATTTGTGGATATACCAGTCACGGCTGTCGCATACGAGAGGCTTCCGCTAGATCAGCATTTTTCCGGAGATGTCACAGAAAGGGGACGGGAGAAAGATACAGGGCCATACTATGTGTACTATGGCTCAAACTCACTTCGCAACTCGCGATCAAGCACTCAAGCTCCTCCCAACCCAATCGTTCTTTTGTCCTCTGCTATGAAGTTCTCTGCTATTGCTATGACTGCCGCCTGCGTGGTGATCGGCCTCACCCACGCTGCCGACGTCGGTTCGACCGCCACTGTGTCGGAGATGCCGACACCCGACCAAGCGCTCAAGGCTGTCCAGGAGATTGAGTTGCCGCCCAACGTCAAGCTCACGGGATCAACGGAACCCATCCAGATGAAGACGACCAAGGAAGGGGACCATGCCATTACCATTGTCAGTGACAAGCACGAGCAGTGGGGCGGCTACGGCGGCTGGGGCGGTCTCGGCTGGGGCG
>JAADVC010000611.1:0-18048 GCA_023334575.1 Pythium volutum
ACGAGCAGTGTGGTCTCGTTCACTGTGGACGATGAAAAGGTCGTCGCCCAGATCTTTGTGCGGGGCAACTGCACCAGTCTCTTGGACGAGATCGACGTTTTTGAGCGTCAAGGTGCGATCCAGATCCAGTTCAAGAACAATAATTTCCACGGCAATGGCTATCTGCTCACGCAGGTCGTGGTCCCAGAAAAGGCTGCACTCGCCACGATCTCAACCAGCGGCTCGAGCAGTGTCTACGTTGGCGAAGACGTGGTCGTCTCGGACAGCAGCACATCGGCCGAGATTGCCGTGAGAGGAAGTGCCGACGTCTACGTCGCGGCCAGCACCACGGCGTTTTCACTCGAGTCACTGACTCTCAAGGTCTCGGGCGAAGGCACGATCCAGTTTTATGCCGCGAGTCTCACGGTGCGTGACACGCTGTCGTCCAAGATCTCGGGCCAAGGCACGATCGCGGTCGTCGCAAAGGCCATCAACGTGGCCAACACGATCGAGACCAAGCTGAGCGGGCAGGGCGACATGTACATCCAGTCTGACAACCTCACGGCCGTCCACATTGACACGAAGCTTAGCGGCCAGGGCTCGATCACGGCCTCGACCAACGGCACGTGTTCCTCCCAGACCATTAGCCTCTCGGGCGAGGGCGACGTCTCTGCTGGCTCGATTCTCTGCGAGGACACGACACTCAAGCTCTCGGGCGACGGCTCGGTGCTCGTGCAGACCTCGGGCACGTTCTTGGTGCCCCATGAGATCTATGGCAAGGTCCAGTACTGGGGCGAGGCACCGCAGCGCATCACGGACGGCCGTGCACCGCGCACGCCGTGTCCGCACCGCACGCATCCGCCTCGCCAGCCTCACGACCCCCACCCTCCGTACGCGCCTCACCCGCCCCACCCACCGCACGCACCCCATGCACCGCACGCGCCACACTCACGCAAGCACCGCACTTGGTTCTGGGGCTGGTGGAACGACGACAGTGACGACGACAGCGACAGTGACAGTGAGGACGATGATCTGGACTTTGGCTGCCCCAGCGAAGCCGATAGCCAGCACCTCTTGCCCAAGAGCGTCACGGCCGCGAGCGAAAACACGTTCCACACGTACACGGTCCGTGAACTGCCAGCGCGCGTACCGACGTTTCTCATGCTCACGATCCGCCAGAATCGCCACGGCGTGCAGCCGAAAGAAGACGTTGTGTTTACAATCACGGGCTGGGACATCGACAGCATCGACGGCTCGGGCTTGGACTTGGCCGTGCGTCGCTTCCACAAGCAGCACGGCACGGCCAGTACGGCCGCGATGGTTCTCTTTGCGGTCGCTGCGGTCGCGGCCGTGGGCGTCGCAGTCCACAAGGCCGTCATGCTGCGCCGTCGCCGCAGTGAGTACCAGCCGCTGCTCCAGGTCGTGACCAACTAAGAACGGGATCGTTCTCCAGGCACACAGATCGTGGGGAGGCGTAGGAAAGTGTGTTCATGGCTACAGAGCATTTGGTTTGACCTGTCGTACAGTGTGAAAGAATACGAAGGCGCACATTGGAATTCACGCGCATTTGATTTGAAATGTGTCTCAGAAAGCGACATAAACAGATATGAGTGCAACATATTTCCTGTTGCTGATGCATATTGGAGGTTGACGTGTCGCCTGGAAAGCGCGTATATTAGGGGACATGGCATCTAGGCGCGGCTTTGGCTTCTCACGATGGAATGTCCGGCGGCGTCGGACGCAAGCCAGCACAATGTCGCTGTACATCTCGATGTAATAACTACAGTAAGTCTAACGTCAAAAACGTCAGTTTAATTAGTAGTCAATATTTGGGCTCCACATTCTCGTTTTTGACAACTTCGCATTTCTGTCAAACCAAGCAAAGCCATCGTTCTGAATGGCACTCGTCCTCAACGCCTGCACGGCCCAGTCATTAGTTAGCCACGACATGAATCAGAGGCTGGTACTCGCTGCGGCGTCGGCGCTGCATGACGACCTTGTAGACCGCGACGCCGACCGCCGCGACCACAGCGACGGCAAAGACACTTGGCCCGACCGTGCCCACCGAACGCTGTTGGGTGTGGACACGCGGGACCACGTTCAAGTCCCAAACGTCCACACTATCGCTGTCATCGCTGTCCATGTCCCAGTCGTCCACTGCACTCGCGCTGTCATCGCTGTCCGTGTCCCAGTCTCTCACGGACACCACAGCTTCCGTATCGGGCTGCGAGCTGTGGCGGTTCTGGCGGACCACGACAATGTAGAATTTCGCGTCACGCGGCGGCAACGCGTGGAGTGCGTACGTCTGGAAATTGTTTTCTGTCGCGGCCGTCACGCCGTTGGGGAAAGAGAGTTGGCTGTCGTCTCCACCACAGTCACTGTCGGGATCGCTGCTATCGCTGCCCCACCAGCCCGTGAGCCATTCCCAGAACCGGCTCCAGAACGAGTCGTTGTGCGTGGGCGAGGGAGTACGCGGTGGGCATGGCGTGGGCGACTCGCGGCCGTTGATTATGTGCTGCGGTGGAGGACCCCAGTATTGGACCCTACCATGGACCCCATGCGGGAAAGTGATCGTGTCGGAGGTCTGTACGAGCACGGAGCCTTGTCCTGAGACCGTGATTGTCGTGTTCTCGCACCGAATCGAGCCAGCCGAGACGTTGCCGCTGCCCGTGAGGCTGATCACATGGGTTCCGCACGTGCCATTGGTCGAGAGCGTGAGCGTGCCCCGGCCGCTGAGCTCTGTATTCATGTGCGCGGCCGTGACGTTGGCGGCCTGCACGTACACGTCGCCCATGCCGCTGACCTTGGTCTCGATCGTCCTGCCCACATGCACAGCGTTTGCAACGACCGCGATCGTGCCCATCCCCGAGATCTTGGACACGAGCGAGTCGCGCACCGTGAGACTCGCAGCATGGAACTGGATCGTCCCCATGCCAGAGACCTTGAGTTTTAGCGACGCTAGGGAAAGGGCCGTGGTGTTGGCCGAGACAAAAATGTCGCCGCTTCCGCTGACCGCGAACGCGACAGGTGTGGTGGCGTTTGAAGCGATTACGTGGTCGTTAATATAGACCTTGCTTGCGCCGCTAATCGATACTTTGGCGAGCGCGGCCCTTTGGGAGACCACGACCTGCGTGAACACATAGCCCAAGCCGCGAAAGTTTTGGTTCTGGAAGTGAATCGTGATCGCGCCCGCGCGCTCGACGACTGCGATCTCGTTGAGCAAGTCCGTGCCATTGCCACGCAACAGAATCTGGGCCACGACCGGTTCGTTCTTGGTCACAGCAGGAGACGAGTCCACGCTGCCCGCCAGAGTTAGAGTACTGCTGTTTGCACTCGTCGACGGTAGTGGTGTCGAGGTCGTGGGTGCCTCTGTGATCAAGGTAGGGTCATAGTCAATGAAGGCAGAGCCGAGCGCGGCGAATTTGATCGCGTTGATCGGGGACGCGCCTCGGACCGTCCAAACTTTTACAAACCCTTGGTTCTTGCCCACGACGTCACTGGCTTGGAGAGCGTCGGCCGACGTGATGGTCCACGCGTGGGTCGAGGTCGAAAGAAGACCCGCGACTGCGACCACAGCGAGGCCGACCAGCGGCATGAGCTTCATCGCTGCACTTGGAGAGAAGAGAGATGAAATGAGAAGTGTGTGAGAGAGAGAGAGAGGGAGCTTTTGCGCATGCGCCGCCAACCAACATTCAGCGCCTGACAGTGGCTGCATAACCGAGCCAATTGCCACCGCCTTTCTAGTCGCGGATACTGTAAAGTATGAAGTATCCGCGATTTACGACGTTGACGTGGGGAAGTGTTGGCAAGTCGCCAACGAATTCAAAACCTTTTTATTTGTATTGCAGGCGGATGTCCCCGCACTAATGTTCTGCTGGCATTCGCTTTGGCTTCGCGTGGAGTGCGTAACCAGACGGGTCCTCGCTAAAGAAAGTCTGTCAATACGGTACTCTAGTGTAGGACCACTCGCGAAGGCCAGCCAACTGTCTTGATTGTACAGTACAGTGCATGCAGTGGTGGAGATGATGGCGATGACGATGGTGAAGTATATTTGCCACAGTGCGTCGTTCTAAACCTCCGTCAAATTCAACGCCCTATTCTTGACTCCACAGCAAACTGCAAGACACTCCAACTCAAGTCGGCCTTGACAGGATGGATATGCACCTTTTTCTGATGTGGCCCACCGATCACCATCATTCCTACAGTAATCAGAGTCCAGAACTGGCAGCGCCGCTACCAGTTCTCAATGGCTGCTATCGCGTGGAGTACGGTGCGGTAGTTCGTCGAAACAGAACAGTTTGTACGCCTCTAGAGGCGGGTCGCAGCAGCACCGGTTCACTTCATTTTGCCTCTTATAAACAATATATCTGAGAATCCAATGACGTTCTATATATTGTCAAATTGGATCTGAAAAAACAATATAGACTGTCAAGGTCAATATATCAGGGCGGTGCTTAGAGGCTCTACAAACTGTACCTGAGCCGTTTTGCTCCGCACCAATGTACTGAATACTGACAGGCCAGCGCTGCCGCAGAGACTGTGATGGCTGTCAGCCCAGCCAATCCTTTATGTGCCGCACCCAAATCTAGCGACGTAGACGGGACGGATGTCGGAATGATTGATACCCTGAATGGGAATGATGGTGATGGGAGCCACAATACAAAAGTACTAAAACAGTACTTCAAGTGCTCCCGGAGGTCGAGTGGCAAATACGTCCAAAATCATCAACCCATCACGACATAATAGCTCCACCACCTTAAAGTGTGGAGTGGTAGAGCTGATTGCACATTTACGTTACTGGGTGGAGTCCACACAGTGTTAATACCGTATCAACACACTGTTGGTTGGTCTTTGCGAGGAGTCCTCTTGGAAAACTGCAGGCTCTTGGACACGCTCCGCCGAGAGTCCCCTAAGTGGGAGGAATCCACCTACTGCAATAACGTTTTTATCGATAGGGTTTACTGTCCCCACGAAAACGTCGTAAATCGCAGAGAGAGAGAGGAAAGAAAGGCGGTCGCACGTGGCGCGGTCATGAAGACACTGTCTGGCGCAGAATGTTGGTTTGCTGCTAAGGGCCTCTCTCAGGCTCTCCAGGAGAGTCTCCTGGCATGGACTCACAGTTCACACACTTGGGTCTCCCGTTTCGAATCGTTGCGATCTTCTCTCTCTCTCAGATTCCAATTCATCTCTGTTCCCGCAAGCCCCCCCAAGTCGAATCACGTGCAACGATGAAGCTCGTCTCGCTGGTCGGCCTCGCCATGGTCGCTGTCGCGGGGCTCGTTTCGACCTCGACCCACGCGTGGACCATCACGTCGACCAATACTATTCAAGCAAAGGAAGTCGTGGACAAAGACCAAGAGCTTGTCAAGGTCTGGACCGTGCGAGGCGCGTCCCCGATCCACGCGATCCAATTCGCCGCTGTAGGCTCCGTCTTCATTGACTACGATCCTACGCTGACCACAGCGGCATCCACGACTGCGGAGCGCAGGGCAGTGTCTCTGACTGGCGCTGTGGACGCTTCAGTCGACGGCGAAAAGGCTGTGGCCGAGATCTTTCTACGCGGCAACAGCGCCGCGCTGCTCGACGAGATTGAAGTCGCCGAGCACGCCGGTGCGATCACGGTTCGTCTCAAGAACAAGAGGTTTAATGGCTCTGGCTATCTGCTCACGCAGGTCGTGCTTTCCGAAAAAGCGACGCTCGCCAAGATCTCGATCAGTGGCTCGAGCAGTGTGTACGTCAGCGACTGTGTGGTCGTCTCGGACAGCAGCACGCAGGCCGAGATCTCCATCAGCGGCAGCGCCGATGTGTTTGTGGCCGCCAAGGACACGACGGTCTTGCTCAAGTCGCTGGACCTCAAGGTCTCGGGATCCGGAACAATCCAGTTCCATACAGCGAGCCTCTCACTGAGCAACACGCTCTTGTCCTCCATCTCTGGCTCGGGCACGATCGCGGTCGTCTCCGAGTCCATTGACGTGAGCAGCACGATTGAGTCTCAGCTCAGCGGATCAGGCGACGTGTACGTGCAGGCTGGCAAGGTCGAGGCCGCCCATATTGACTCGAAGATTAGCGGCCACGGCACGATCACGCTCTCGACCAGCGGCACGTGCGGCTCGCAAACCATCAGCATCTCGGGCAGTGGCAACGTCGCGGCTGGCTCGATTCTCTGTGAGGACACGACGCTCAAGCTCTCGGGCACTGGCTCTGTGCTCGTGCAGACCTCGGGCACGTTCATGGTGCCCCACGAGATCTATGGCAAGGTCCAGTACTGGGGCAATGCACCGCAGCACATCACGGACGGACAAGCCCCGCGCGCACCATGCAAACCCCGCACGCGTCGCTCGCACTCGTCTCATCAGTCAGCCCGCGATGGCTGGTTCGGAGGCTGGTGGGGCGACGACAGCGACGACAGTGACGAGTTTAATGACTGCAACCGTGATGGTGACAGCCAGCACCACCTGCCCAAGAGCGTCACGGCCGCGAGCGAAAACAAGTTCCACGCGTACACCGTACGTGAGCTGCCAGCGCGCAGGGCGACCTATGTCACGCTCACGATGGGACAGAGCTATTACGGAAAGGGATCGAAAGCATCGCCAAAGTTTAGATATACTGGCTGGGACATGGGTGACAGCAGTGACAGCAGTGACATGGACGGATGGGGCGGCTGGACATTGGCCGCGCGGCGCATCCACGAGCAGCACGGCACTGCTGGCACGGCCGCGCTTGGCGTGTTTGCGGTCGCGGCGGTTGCAGCGGTAGGCGTCGCAGTCCACAAGGCCGTGGTGCAGCGCCGCCGCCGCAGCGAGTACCAGTCTCTGTTCTAACGTTGGGTCGATACTGGCGGGTGAGAGGCATTTGTGTTCATGGCTACACTTTCTTTTTCTTTCACGAGTCGTAAAAACAGCAGCATGTGCGTCGCAAAATGGAAAAAGAAAGAACTGCAGCACAAAAATACGACATGTCGATACATCTCTTTTTCAACCAATCCTTTCGCGTCCACATATTTTTCAACCAATCCTTTCGCGTCCACATATTTTTCATCCAATCATTCGTCCACATAAGAAACCATCATTCCTCCCCCTAATAACAGCACAAAAGCGTTGGGCATCCGTCCGCCAACAAACCAACAAAACCAACATCCAACAATTATTTTCCTGGACCACGCAACATGGCGCCACGCAAGAGCGCGGGCAAGAAGAAGGGCGGCAAGGGCGGCGGCAAAGGAAGCAAAGGAAGCAAGGGCGGAAAGGCGGCGTTGAAGAAGCGCAAGCAATGGGACGATTACGATGCGACGGCCGCCAAGGCCGCCAAGCGCAAACGCGTCGATCCCGACGACAACGAGTACACGGCGGCGCCCACGAAAAAGCCCAAGCGCAACGGGGATGTTGGTAAAAAATCAACGTCCATGTTTGGCCAGTGGCGCGACAAGAAGATCTCGCAGCGCAAGAAAGAGCGGCAGTTTGGCAGCAAGACGGACGCCAAGAAGGCGGCGCAGCGCGCGCAGTTGACCGAGCAAAAGCGGCGGCGCGCGAACGCGGCGTATGGCGGCAATGGGACGCCGTCACGCCACGCAGTGAAGGAGGAGGAGGAGGAGGAGGAAGAGAGTGGAGTGGACGAGAGTGACCACGAGAGTGAAGAAGAAGAGACGACGACGCGAGGCAAGCGGCGCTCGGTATTTGACCAATTTGTCCAGGCGTTCCAGCCGTCGACGTTAGCGCTGGAAGAAGAGGAAGATGAGGAGGAAGAGGGCGAGTATGAAGAGATTGAAGTGGACGAAGACGGCAATCCCATCGAGGAGGAAGAGGAGGAGGACGAAGCGGATCACACGGACATGGACGCTGGCGAGGAGATGGAGGACGCGACCAACGCAGTGGAAGAGGAAGAGGAGGAGGAAGAGGAGATTCTGGAGAATGACGATGCAGAGGACATGGACTCGGCGGCGTTTGATCCATACCGCCAACGGTTCCTTCTCACGGAATTCAACGAGAACGACGCCAAACGCATGGAAACATCACCGCGCAAGTTTGTACCGCTGACCGTCGACCAGGCGCTCGTGCCAGCGTCGCTTCTCGACGAGTTCCAGGTTTCGTTCCGTCACGGTCTCACTCTCAGGCCACAAGGAGAAGATACCCACGCGCTGCAAACGCTACTCTCGCCCAGTCTCAACATTCGCAGTCGGCTCTTGCAGACGTGGAAAAGCACGGACGTCGACCCCAACGCGTGGCGCACAACGTCGCCACTCGAGTTTACGCTCTTTCAGCAGTTTGCGTCCTATGCCGACGTGTTTTTCGCCGGCCAGACGCAGGCGCTGACGCGGCCGCTGCGCCGTCTCACAGCCATGCACGCGCTGAACCACGTGACGAAATCCAGGGACACGATTGCGCGCAACAATGAGCGACTGCGCAAGCGTGAGACCAAGGACACTGAAGCAGAAGAAGAAGAAGACAAGCCCGCGGATCTCTCGGCGGACGACGAGAAGGAGTACCGTGACCAGGGCTTTTGCCGTGCGACCGTACTGATTCTCATGCCGCTGCGAAGTGCAGCGTCTCAGTTTGTCACGGAACTTCTCGCGCTGCTGCCTTCGACCGTCACGATGTTCCACAACAAGGACCGGTTCTTTTCCGAGTTCGGTACGACCGACGACGACCCCAAAGGTGCAGGAGACGAAGCCGAAGAAGAAGACGAGGAAGATCTCAAGGAGTGGCAGCGTGTGTTTGCGCAGGGCAACAATGACGACTCGTTCCAGATTGGCATTTCAATCTCGCGACGCGGCGTGCGCTTCTACAGCGACTACCGCCAGGCCGATATTATCATCGCGTCCCCATTGGGGCTCCGCCAGCAGCTCGGTGATGAAGTCGTCGACGTCGCCGAGACGCAGACGCTCTCGAGCGACTTTTTGTCGTCCATTGAAGTCTGTGTGCTCGACTCGGCCAGTCTGCTGCTCATGCAAAACGTCGAGCACGTGCGCCACGTGCTCCAAGCACTCAACGTCAAGCCCAAGGAGGCCCCACATGCCGACTTTTCGCGCCTGCGTGAATGGAATTTATCGTTTCTTGGTGCGTACTTTCGCCAGACCATTGTGCTCGCCCACGGCGTCGAACCGATGCTCCAGAACCTTGTCAACAAGTGCTGCACGAACCACGCGGGCGTGATCAAGTACGTGCGCAACTATGACAGCCACACGCGCGAGTCGTACCCGTCCATCACGCGCGTCGTGCCGCAAATCAAGCAGATTTTCCAGCGCATGGATCTCAGTTCTGGTCGCGCGCTCGCGCTCACGGCCGCCGACGAAGTCGAGCTGCGGTTCGAGTATTTCCAAAAGCACATTTTCACGCCGCTGCTCGACAACCCGCGGCGCCACGTGCTCATTTTTGTGCCGTCCTACTTTGACTATGTGCGGATCCGCAATTTGTTTCATGAGACCATGAACGAAAAGCTCATTCGCACGGTCCAGTGCTGCGAGTACACGACGCCCAAGCAAGTATCGCGCGCGCGCACATCGTTTTTCCATGGCCGGTGCCACGTCATGCTGTTTACCGAGCGGTTCCACTTTTACCACCAGTACCAACTGCGTGGCATCCACCAAATTGTGTGGTACGGGCTCCCCGTCATGGGCGACTTTTACCCCGAGATGCTCAACATGCTCGAGGACACGAAACGCGACGACACGGTCCAGGACGAGGGCAAGAGCTCGATCGCGCTGTACACGCGCCACGATTTGTTTCGCTTGCAGCGCATTGTCGGCGGCAAGCGCGCCGAACGCATGTGCCAGAACAGCGCCAAGAAGGCCACGTTCCTCTTTTGCTAAGCTCATCCAGACACTTTGTAATAGACTCCATCGTGTTTCTTTCATCGTTCTCCGCGGCGTACGCCCGGCAGGATGGTATGGGATGTGGACGGCGGCCGTGCGTCGCTGTGCGCGTGCTGGAGCAGTGCACGCTCGAGCACACTAAAGGCTTCTTGCTGAATGAGTTGCGTGCCCTGGAGCCGCTGGATGAGTTCTTTTTCGTGGCGCTCCATCTCGTGGACGCGGCGCTTGTGGTCCTTGATGCGTCGCTCTTCGTCAATCACTTTGCGCATGTACCGCAATGCGACTTGCTGCTCGTGCTGCACGCGTTCCGTTTCCTTTTTCTCCTTGAGCAATTCTTCTTGGCGGCGGATCGCCTCACGCTTTTCTCGCGCGCGCGCGACCTCGACGAGCTGCTGCTTTTCCTTTTCGGCCTTGAGCCGCTTGCTCTCGCTCTTGACGATCTCGACGTCTTGGTACTTTTTCGAAATGATTTGGATCGCCGCGTGCTTCTTCTTGATGACCGACTCTTTCTTGAGCGAGTGCTGCTTGCGCTGGATCGACCGCGTGTGCTTTTCCCGCTCGAGCGCGAGCGTCGTCTTGTGGTGGTCCTTTTTGATATTGGCTTCGCGAATGCCCATGACTTCGTTCGCGCGGTCTTTGGTTTGTACAATCTTTTTCCACGCGCGCGATTCTTCTTGCTAATGAGCATACACCATACAAAACACGAGATGAATTTGCTGTAGATGCGGAGAGGCAACGATGTCGCGTGGTTACCTGGAGAAGCGAGATACGATTCTGCAACAGCTTGAGGTCGCACTCGGCTTGTTTCCGTTTGGACTGTCACCACCACAGAAGCGTCAGTCTCATCTAAAATCTACAAAGGCGTTAGGCAACTTTGGTATCGCATACCTCTAATACACGGCTTCGAATGATGGGGATCGTGCTCGCGCTCTGGACGCGCTTGGCGGCTTTCGGGTGCAGTAGCTTGTACCAAATACTCATGATGGCGTCTTTCGGCGCGTACTCTTCTCGCAGATTCCGCAGCAGTTCAATCAGCGCCTCAGTCTTGCGGTCTTGTTGCAATGCCGATAGCTGGGAGATCACCAGCGCGACCGACACCCTACAGTATATAATGACGTTAGTATCCATTGCGCATGCGTGCCACAGTCTCCTCCGTATTCCTCTCACGTACTCGTCATTCGCGTTCGTCCGAATCTGCTCGAGGATTGCATCAATTGACTGGCCGTCCTTTGAGAATAGTGGCACGAGCTGCTGGGAGATTTGCTGCTGTAGCCGCACTGCGTTATTCTCATCGTGCTCGTTGCGGTCGTCTGCGCATTGAAAGGCGTCCTCTATGGAGCCACCACTCGAGGCAGCCCTCGCCAGCTCGCGCGTGCTCGGTTCGTCCTGGTCCGACGCGTCTTCCCCTTCCTCCTCCTCCTCCTCGTCACTCATGGACAGCGCCAAGTCCTGCGCATCCGCCTCCGCCACCATAATTGGGCTACTTCTCGTTCCGTCTTCACGCACAAACCCAAAGTCTCCCCACCACCTTGAACCCATTCGAGATCGAGAAAGTGCACGCTATTTTTGATGTTCCATAAAGTCTTTTGATTGGTCCCACGCTTGCAGAATCCACCAATCACAACCCGTATCCATAAACCCCGTTATAACGACTAGTCACTAAGAGCCGATTGAGTGGAAGTGCGTCACCTTGGCAAAAAAACCATCCGCGCCCAAAGAATTTTCGACCTCCAAGACGGACGCCCAAGATGCAGGCTCTCGCGCGCGTCCCACGCGGTCCATGGCGCCGCATCGCTGCCGCCGATCGTTCGTCTAGTCGCGCACTCGCTGGCGGCTCGAATGCAGTGCTCGCGGCCCGCAGAGATGCGCTAACGACCACGCAATGGCAGCGCATCCACGTACGTCTCGCCCATGCCGCCGCGTCCAGCGTTCCGCTGTTCCAACGCACAGCGTTCGCACGCGATGCCCCACATACGCGCGGCGACTCGCCACGCTCATTCTTTACGTCACCGTTCGGCACCTCCGGTACGCCCGACGCTGCGGCGGCGGACGGCGTGCGCTGGACGCCGGCCGCACTCACACACGTGAGCCGTCGTCTCAAGTTTTTCCCGCGCGACTATGAAGTACGCGCGCTCGCGATCGAAGCCGGACTCAACCCGGAGCGGTGGGGTGTCGCGGCCGAAGGTTTTCGCCAGTCGTTTACCAAGCAGCCCGAGCTCTACTTTGCCGACCAGGCCGAATTGCTCCACTTTGCCGACGACTTTAACCGCGGCCAGAAGAAGCAAAACTCGTTTGTGTTTTACCCGCACTTTGTCACCTATGCGTCCAAGGAAAAAGACTACTTGCCGACCACGGGCGAAGGCTCGTTCACGCTCCAGCAAATCACGGACCTGCGGTTGCCGCATGAACTGTACCCGCTCGCAAACGCCATGAAGCGCCGCATCATTTACCACGAAGGTCCGACGAATTCGGGCAAGACATTCCAGGCATTGGAGCGGCTCAAGCAGGCCGGTGAAGACGGCGGGCTGTACTGCGGTCCGCTTCGCCTGCTCGCGCTGGAAATCTACGAGCGCATGAACATGGAAGGTCTGTACACGTCACTAATTACGGGCCAAGAGAAAAAGATCATGCCGCATGCGACCCACGTGTCGTGTACCGTCGAGATGGCCAACATTCAGCGCAAGTGGGACGTGGCCGTCGTGGACGAGATCCAATTGATTGGCGATCCGCAGCGCGGCTGGGCCTGGACACGAGCGCTGTTTGGACTCCAGGCCAACGAGATCCACGTGTGCGGCTCGGGCGATGCATTGGAACTGGTCGAAAAGTTTGCGGCTGCGACGGGCGACTCGTTTGAAGTGCGCCGCTACGAGAGACGCTCGCCGCTAGACATTGAAGACGCACACTTGCCGTCGTACCGCCACGTCCAGCCCGGCGACTGTGTCGTGGCGTTTTCGCGCCGCGAGATTTTCCAAATCAAGCGCGACATTGAAGTCAAGTCGGGCCAAAAGTGCTGCATCATTTACGGACAGCTCCCGCCCGAGACGCGGTCGCAGCAGGCGCGGCTCTTTAACGCACAGGACAATGACTATAATGTGCTGGTCGCGTCGGACGCCATTGGCATGGGGCTCAATCTCAACATTGGCCGCATTGTGTTTTCGACGGTCAAGAAATTTAGCGGCGGCGGCAGCGGGCAGGCCGATATCTCGCCGTCGCTGGCCAAGCAGATTGCGGGCCGTGCTGGCCGCTCTGGCCTCGCGTACGCGGACGGCGGCAAGGCCACGACCGTGTCGGCGAACGATCTCCAGTTTCTCAGGGACGCGTACCACGCGCCCGTGACGCCGCTCAAGTCGGCCGGACTGTTTCCGTCGGCCGAGCAAATGGAAGAGTTTGCCAAGCAGCTCCCCGGTGTCCACGATTTGGGCGATTTGCTCGACAAGTACGTCACGCTCGCGCGGCTCGATGGTGACTATTTCATGTGCAACCACACGGAAATGAAGGACGCGGCCAACCTCATTGCCGACCTCGACCTGAAGCTCTCGGACCGCTTCAAGTTTTGCCAGGCGCCGATCAATCTGCGCAACCCGTTGGCGCGCCGTGTCTACTGTGACTATGCGCGCGCGCACTCGCGCGACGAGGCCGTGCAGCTCGACATTTACTTGCCGCGGTACGCGCCGCAGACGGCCGAGACGCTGCGCGACGTCGAGGTCAAGGCGCAGATCATTGACTTGTACTTGTGGCTGTCGTTTCGCTTTCCGACGACGTTTGCCGAGCACGAGCTCGCACTCGAGATGAAGGCTAAGGCGCTCGAGTTGGTTGAGATGGGACTCGTGAATACGACGTACCAGAGCCGCCCCATGAGGCAGCAAGGAGCGCGCGGTCAGCAAACGAACCAACGGCCCGACCACTCGCGGCTCGTGCGTGGCTCAGCGAACGGTTATGATCCCCTGCGGGACTGGAACAGTGCACAGGACGACGACGACGAGGAGGTGGAAATTGAGAAGCAGCGCAAGCGCCGTTTTGACAGGCGCGTCCATGGGCGAATCATTCGCGGACTTCAGACGAGAGCAAACGGCAAGCGGGGCGCGAACGACAACGAGGACGAAGGCAGTGACGAAGACGAGCTAGATGTCGCGATGCGGCGATAGAGCGGATATGTGCATATACAAAACCCCATGAAAAACAGATTTGACGCGAGGCTTTGAAGCCGTTCTTGTTCCGTTTCGACCTCCACTGGATATGGGCATTTTGCGGAAAGAATGAAAGCGTCGTTCACATCGACCCCTCTCTCTGTGTGTATCAAAGCATACCCATTGCCAGACACTTGATAACCTACTGTTACTAGTATAACCGGCAACTGGAGGCCATAACATTCAACAAATTCCATCGCCTATGCCGAACTGTAATGGGCGCCGCGACGCATTACTCCACTGGCGTTGAATACCAGGTCCGATCTTCCATTTTGTCATGACCATCTGCGGGACTGTATTGAAGTTCAAGCAGAGGGCAAACATTCGATATTTTTCTTCTATTTTTCTTCTAACCCTGCTGCGACCAAAACAAAACAAATCATAAAAACACTGGGCACCTCACATTCAATTCGGTTGTGTTCGCCGAGACTTTTGCCCCGATTCGGATATTACTACAGGGGTGGGCTTTGAACTTGCTGTCAAATAAGTGGACTAAGCAGCGAGTCCGCTCATCTCGGACTGCCCCTGAGAGCTTGGGTTAAGTGGAGTCTCCATGTTAGCCCATCTTTGGGCGATGAATGAGCCACAGCGATAATATAGTGAGCCATCGCGAGATCTGCGGACGACGTCTCGACGTTGTGAAGAGCACGAAAACTCGCAGGCGGAATACCGATAAACGCCTGAACGGCCCTCTGGCGCTGTATCGTGGCTTCTCGCAGTAGTTTGTTTGCCCAAGAACGTCCAGTTCAAGCTTGCACCCCCCTCCCCCCATGCCGGGACATTGACCGGCACCCACCAGTGTTTCGTGGTCGCCTTTCGACAAGTTCACTTATGGGGGCCATGTTGATAGGTACAGCAATATTCCACTTGGAGTGGACTGATATGTTAATGTCATGTTGCTGCCTCGCCCTGTCCTTGACAGTGTTTTAACCACTGTGCTGTTTCAGAATACGGGATCAAGCAGTGCTGTGGCCAGAGAAGAGGGTTCTTCGCTCATCTGGAGCGGTCCAGAGAACGAAACGCACCGCAATCAAACTTGGCGGGAGCGTCTTTGAGAGACTTTGATGAAGCATTGAGACTATGTTCGGGGACATGTCACGCTTTGACGATCACAGGTATTGCCGTTTTATGGATTTACGACATGAGGAGCGTTCCTCACATTTCGCCATAGTACCAACAGAAGACACCGAGAGTAATAGCCATTGGTGCCTCGGATTGGAGCCTCCCCTTCCTGCCCAGGAGGGAATGTCGGACGGAAGTCAACACCCAAAAGATCTGAAGGGTCCCACGGGCTCGGGGCAAAGTCTCTACCGCCCGAGATTTTTTTCGAACAAAATAAAAGAACTTTCTGTATATGGCCCGATTATGCACCATCAGCTAGAAAGGCAAGGGCAAAGTGGAACCTGTAAGCCTGGAAACTTTCCAGGCTTACAGGTTCCACTTTGCCAAGGTTCGAATCACCTGTCAGGAAACCGGCACGGCTCTGTTCTTGTTCGCCGAACGCCGAGGAGGTTTCGCTTTCAGTTCCGCTTGTGGAGATGCTCGTTGTTTCCAACACTGTCGTCCAAAGGGCACCACCAAACACACATCTCGAAACTTTGTTAAGTACGAGTCGCTTCGTGGGCATAGCACAACGGACGACGGCGTGTTTTCTTCCATCAGGCACGTTGCGAGCTGTGGTCTACAGTGTACAGTGCCCTGCTCTCCCGACGGTCAGTCACTAGTCGCAAAGATCGAGGAAGCCGCACGCGGGGAGCAAGACAAGAAGCCTCCAGCACCGATTTGCGGACAGCACCCAAGATCCACAGTCGTCGAGACCCAAGAGGGAGAGAAGGAAAGCAATGCGATCGTTTGGAGGCCATAGACTTACCTCCTGGGACCAGTCCCTCGACTATACACACGATCCACACGGCGACCCCAGACGCAATGATTGCAGTGACGACCGCCGTGAGCAGCAAGAGCACCACGGACTGGGCGATCCATTTACTTCCCGACGGCGCGACTGGCACTACGCTACGCAACTTGCTCCCCCACGACTTGCCGAGCTTCGCGGAGATCGACGCGCCTGGTCCGATCGCCCACCGGGACCCAGGCGACAAGACCAGCAGCCTGAGCTGTCTGGCGTTCGTCTGCCCAACGATACGGACGCATTTCAGCCTTCTCCTCGGCACCGAGAATCGTCTGCGGAAGCATTCCATCACCACGAAAACAGCTCGAGAGTCGTCCAGGCGGTTAGTGAACATGGACTTCCTGTATTGATACGACCGCGACTTTTCTCAACGCGGCACGCTGAGTCGTATCCATCGGACAACCAGCTCACCCATGAAGATTCTCCATGGCGGTCGCCATCGTCCCGCAGTAGCGGTCACGCGATCGATGACTTTAATGGGTTTGGCTTCAGCACAGGCGATATCTCGTTTGGCATCAACCGCCCAGCGAATTTACTAGGCATCCACAGTCCACAGCATCACGAGTCGAAGGCGCAAGCAGCGTCTCTAGCGTCCACATCCTCGCCGCTCGTCAAGCAGTCGCGGTATCTTCGCGAAATGGACCGCCGCCTCATCTTGTCGCGGCTCGCCACGGGCGAAAAGCAGGCGGCACTCGCCAAGGAGTACAACGTCAGTCGCTCGACAATCTGCAATCTCTTGAAACAGCGCGACGTTGTGCTCGCGAGGAAACACGAAAACCCCCTGTGTCGCCATCCGAAAAAGACGCGCGCGGGCACGACCGCACCGACGCCTCTGGCCACGACTGGCGCACAGGAGACGGAAACGCTCGTGGATTCTATACGAAGAGAACAAGGGGATCACGAGCAAGAGGATCTTTCTGAGCCGCCCGCCCAGTCATCTGCTGTGAACTTGCCGTCTAACAGCGTGGTGATCCAAGTGCAATCGCGCGCCATCGCGTTGCTACAAACCAAGCTCCACGATCGCAAGACTTCGGACGACGACTTTCGATGGTCCAGTGTTCGGCTCATGCGGCTCTTGCTGGAGGAAGCCATTGGCAGTGTCGCTGCTGTGAGCCGTTCTTCTCTGAATGGCCATTGAGTGGTCAACTCGATGTGTGCCATCGCGATGGGCGAGTCGGGCTCGGCACTTTTGGATGTGTTCCGTCGGCTCGAGCCAGAAGTGTCGACGGGTTTCCTCGCCGGCTCGCTCGTGGATCCGTTCGAGCGAGAACTCTATATGCTTTCCCACCCGCGTGACTTGCGCGGCCACCACGTGCTGCTGCTGGAAACGGTGCTGTGTTCGGGTGACGAAGCCTGCGCGGCGACCGATTTGCTGCGCGCAAAAGGCATAGTGGACGAGCAAATCACGATGGTCGCGCTGTTTGTCGCGGCCGACGTCGTCGCGTTGGTGCAGCACCAGTGTCCGCGTGTGCGCATTCTCACCACGGGCGTCGACACTGTTAATAGTGCCACCAAGCCATCGGCATCACGGGTCTTCCTGGAACGGTTCTTGCTTTCCTATCGGTAGTTACACGGGACGTTTCTTCTGCTTGTCCATTTCAGAGCAAGTGTGTGTGGTTTCGTTGGAAGCGCCCACCAAAGTTCCCAAGCGCGGAGCCACGAGTCCCACACCGCCCTTTGAAGCCGCTCTCCCAATCCAGGCTGAAAGAAATGGGGATCAGCTACTGAGTTGGTGATGTCGTGGTCTGACTGGTTTGCCCTCGAAGGTGACGATTTCCGTTATTATCCAGAGTGAGATACCATGCTTCACAAGTCGCATTTTCGACGGCGACACAAACTGTGACGTCACAATTATGAGAAGAGGTATTACGAAAAAAAATGGACGACCCTACAGTCCATTTGGAGAATGAGGTTTTTTCCGTCCAAATGGACATAAAACATGCAAAACTAGTGGAAAATCCGCAACTACAGAATATTTATCGCTAAGTACGAAATAGGTGGAACAAAATCCTCGAGTTTTGAGCGTTGCGAGCCCGGACCAAGACGACTGTGGAGTTCGTAGTAAGCGGCCCCAGGGGAATGCACGTTTGTGGCGTCCTCGTTCAGCAAGGCCGCGAAATTATCACCATTTCGTGCACTCCGTTCACATAAAAAGGGCTCCAAAT
>JAADVC010000612.1:0-18025 GCA_023334575.1 Pythium volutum
AGAAAATGGACGGGAAGTGCGTCCAGCTTCCAATCTGGAATCCAAAGCCCCGATGCAAAACCCGGCACTCGCGCGACGCGGCGACGCCACCGTCTCCCTCACTGTGCAGACCGTCGCGACATTAAGGAACATGTCCCCCTTTGTGATTGGCTGGCATTACAGACCATGTTTTTTAACTAGACGACCAATTGTCCAGAATTTTGTGGACGAATTTTCCACCAGGACGGCAGTTTACTGGACAGAGGTCCAGCGTTTTCTGCTATTCCGATTATGGCGTGCATAGTGAAATCAAGTGGTATGGTTGACAAATGGGGAATGGACGGTTTTCGCTGGCTCTCCGTCCAGTGCTGAATATTTTTTTTATTACCGGTGGACTTCTCTGATTGGCATGCAGGAAGCAGAGCTCGCGGCGCTGGAGGCCGAGGTCGCGGCGGCGCGCGCGGGGCGTATCGCCCCCAAGTCTCGCAACAGCTACCGCTGCAACATCATCAGATTCCTCAAATGGCTGTACGCGAACAAGCCGCAGCTTCTTCTCACCGATTTTGTCAACGATCTACAGTTTGACGGCGACAATGTCCCGACGAGCGAGTCGATCAAGCACGCACTGTCGCAAGCTCCAGCCAACCCGCCCATTGATTTTGACCAGCTCACGGCACTTGATTTTACGACATGGGTGTTCTCTATTAAAATGAGGACGGCTCGTACTACGCATTCTCGACCTACGCAGGCTATCGGTCGGCGCTCTCGTGTCTCTTCCGTGACTATCATTGCTCAATGAGCCGAACGATGCAAGACGTTTTTACCGAGACTTTTGGGGGTTTAGAGAAGCGCATTGCTCGAGCGATTGGCGCGGGCGATGGTGATGTCAAGGTCGGGAAGGATCCGCTCCCGTTTTCGTTGTATCGGCGTCTCGCGTTCGACATGCTCAAGACCACGACCCGAGACATGGCCTTCGCTCGAACGTTCATGATTCTCTCGTGGAATCTCATGTCCAGGGCAGCCAACACAGTGTCGATTTGCTACGCCATTTCGAGTGGGGTGAGGACGCGCTCCGCGTCTTTTTTGCCCACATGAAAAATGACCAGCGCGGTGCGCGGCCACGAGATCCTCGACACATTTATGCGAACCCGCTCGCACCAGAAATTTGTCCAATTCTCGCGCTTGGTAAGTTACCCCACACCAATAGTGCACCATCAAAACCTAACCGTGTGCTTTTTGTAGGAATTTACTGGGCAACGGTCGGCATCGACCCCAAATGGCCTCAACTTTTCCCTGGAAGTGATGAATATGACCGTTTCAGGAAGATCTTTGGTCGTTTTCTCATGTTACCCGAGATCAAGAGCGAACTTGACCGCCGTGGTATCGACCAAGCTCATCTCGGCACCCACTCAATGCGCAAGGGTCGGCAACTTACTGTTCTTCGGGGTCCACCGCATGCCCTCCAGCGGTGGCCATTCATTTGCGTGCCGGATGGTCAATGCAAGGAGTGACGGACAGGTATCTACGCCACGATGCTGCCGGTGACATGTACGTGGGAAGGACTGTATGTGGTCTGCCAATCGAGAGTGCCGATTTCGGGGTTCTCCCACCGAGATTTAGCGACGGTACAGCATGCGTCGACGACGCAATTGATGTCTGCTTTCCAGGTTTGCCAGCGTGTGCCCGTGGTGTTGGGCGATATGCACTGGCGTCCCTAGTGTATCATCTACCCTATCTGCGATCCGAGTTGCCCGCGAGTCATCCTCTTTTTGAGAATCCGCTATTGCGGAACGCGACGGCGATTCGCGCCCTCACGAGCGCTCTTGGCGAGACCGAGATCACAGCGACTGGAATCCCGCCGCATGTGATGCTACTCTCCGAGGTCCAGCAGGTGAAGCAAGTACTGTTAGCGCAGAGCCAAGATCAAGGCCGACTTGTGGCTCGTATTTTGGATGGTGTCAAAGCCATCTTTGACGAGCGTGACGCTGAGAGTGGCCTTCCTACGTGTGCCAATGTCGCGTCAGCAGTACTACAGCAGCTGCAGGCAGCCGGTGTTCTACGTCCACAAGCTCAACATGAAGAAGAGCCCCGCAACCGCCACCAGAGCCCCAATATGTCAGCTGGACTGGCATTCTTCACGAGTTCCGTGAGGACACCGACTTGCCGTCCGGTCCTCTTTCTCAAGTTTGGCTCCGCTGGTGCTGCATGGACTCTGTCAACGGGATCCCACCGCTCCGCTATCTCCAACCGTCGCAGTTGGGCCAGAACAAGAACAAGAGAAAGCGTCTCAGTGACCTGAGGTTTGTGATGAAAAACTCGAAGTACGAGCTGCTCAACTGGGCAAGCACACGGTAGGGCTCTCGATGGTAGAGGCTGCAAGTCTCTTTGAAGAATGCAAGAGCGTCGTCGACGTGGAAGCAGAAACACCAAGGAAGCGTCGCCGTCGGGCCGCGCAGCTCGACTGGCTCACTGTTGCCAGTCTTCTCCGCAAAAGACGCACTTGAAGTGTCCAGAATTGAACCCACCTGTGTATATTCCTTCATTATTCATATCAATTTTGAGAGAAATGTCCGTCCAGTGGAATCCCATCTGTTGTCCAGTGTTTTCCGTCCACAACTAAACAGGTATCGAATGCTTGTCGAGTAACTTTCGACCAGAGTTGAACTTCCGACACGTTTTTTCAGAAACCCTGGCGGAAGTGATGTAGTTTATGGTTTTAAATTCGTTTTCCGAGAAGTATGAAAATGAAAAATTCGAGATCCTGAGGACGAGCCTGTAAACTTCAGAGACGTGGAAGTTGAATTGGAGGGGTCGACACAATTCATTGAATTGTGCACGATTCTTGAAGTGGTGATCCTGCCGTCCAAAGAACGAAAACGCACAAGTCCACACAGCCCAAGTCCATGGAGTGCACCGGCGCCACATCAAGAGCCGTGAGAAGTGAGCGCCCGGCGCTGGTGGTGGTACGCGTATGACCCCCGTCCTTCCTAAGGATCAGTCAGTCAGCGCGCTCAGTATTGCAGAGAAGAGGATGGACAAGATGCCGACGAAGGTGAGACTTCCTAGATTTTTGTGAGTTTCCATGTTGGGTGCCCCATTCTCAGTGGCGTGTGCGGATGTGTCTCTACATAGGTTGGCTGGCGTACGGACGTGTCTCTACGTAGGTTGGGTGGTGTACGTACCATGTGGGCTTCTTCCGTGTGGGTATGCTTGTGGGCTGCCAACAAAACGTGGGCAAGTATACGGTCAAACCCAGATGCGCCATGTAAGTAATGGCGCCGCTTGCCACTTCCAGTCGCGCTCAGCGATATCTTGCGCATCAGACACACACATAAGCCGGCTGTGATTACGGAGCGTGCGATAGAGTAATACGTAGGCGCAAGCGAAACAATGGTGGATAAATGGCGAATACATGGAGGATACATGGCCACCATGACGAGGAGCGTGTGAAACCCAGCGAGATATGTGAGAAAAGCGTGGGAGTGAACAGCACACACACATGAGAGATGAGAAAGTGAGTAATGTGTATTGAGATTAAAGAGCTGATCATAGACGCGTCTTCCAACTCCTACTTGTTGATCGCGATCTTGGAGCCGCAGAGAACGAAGTTTAAGATCCCAACTCGGCGCCCGAACAAGCCGTTTGTGGTCATGTCGTTGCCGACGGTCTTGTCAAGGTGGTGCCAGAACTTGTGGCAGACAAACAGGCCACAGCTGAACCCGTCTTGCTGGAAAGGGTTGTTAACCCCCACGCTCGTGTAGTCTGCAAAGGCGGCGTGGTCGGTGATAACTCCAACAAGGCCGGCCAGTGTCTTCATGCACGAGTTCTTGGAGTCGTAGTAGTAGACCGAACGTAGCTCCACCGATATGTAGACGCACGCCCAGTGCCAATCGCCAAAGTTGACCGGGTACACAATGAGCGACACGCCTTCCTCGCCAACGAGCTGTACCATTTTGGCCACGTGAGTGGCGTCAAAACGCTGGGTCGCGACTTCTCGCTTCTTCTTGGACATCGAAGCAAACCCGATGTAGCGGACGCCAGCGTAGACTTGGGTCAGACGCTCACAAAAGGCGCCAATCAGGCCGTCGTTGAACCATTCTGGTGGTTGCACGAGGTAGAGAGCCGGCACACAGTAGTTAGGAAGCTTGGGCAGATCCGGGAGCTGTGCAAAAGGGTACAGCTGCTCGATCTTTGCGGCGAGCTGGCCACAAACTGGCTGCATATCAGCTGAGACCTTGCTGGCACAATCTTCTCGGAGCCACTTGGCAAATCCTTCGGCAGTTGTTGCGGCCTTCTGCAGATTCTTGACTCGCCACATGAGCTCGATCTGCGCCCGCGAGTAAAACCCTAGACCAGTGACCGCGACACACTCGTCACTACTTGGTGTCGACGAGCTTTTGGCGCCGACGCCCGGTGGCTCAGGTGTTCCGACACGAATTGCCACGCCAGGACGAGTCCTGACAGGAAACTTGTCCAAACACGCCTTGAGCAGCGCCGGTGGGAGGATGTAGTACGCGTTGCGGTTGATGGTTGTGTTCCGGTCCCTGGCCAGCGTTGGCTTCTTGTTGTTGGCGTCGAGGTGTTCGACCTTGATCCCGGCAAGTCGTTTTTTTGTCTGAGCTGGCGTTGGCTGCTCTTTCTCGAGGGCTTCGACCACGTCCTGCATCGTCAACTCGCCGTAAAACTTCCTCGCCTTCTCCGTCTGGTTGAAGACCACTCGGTCTTGACGCTCCGCAGCCACAATAGCCTGTTTGTCGAGTTTTGGGCGGCCTCCACTACGCGTGTTCTTGTTCAACGCGATGCGAATGTCTGCGGCCTGCAACCCTTCAGCTTGTTCTCCTGTTCCAGTCGCCGAGCCCTCTTCGTCAACATCCATAGCATCGGCCATGTGTTCTCCATGCGCAGCCATGTCTTCGCCATGTTCGCCGATCTCGCCAGCTTTCGCGTCGTCCGACTCGATGAGTTCGGCTGGTCTCGGGATGTGTAATGTCTGTAGAGTGGGGGGGGAGGTTCCCAACATCCCCAGACCACAAACTGTTGGTCTGCGACAACTCCACGGCCACTGGCTCCGCAGACACGAACGACGACTCCGATCCCTCCACCACAACCGAAAGCGAGGGCTTGCGCATCAACGCAGACGCAGGCGATGCCTGGCGGGACGTGGCTGGAGACTCCTGGCGAGACGAAGCGGGGGATTGCTGGGCCAAAGGGTATATCTCGTAGTGGATCGAGTGCTCGGACGCATCCGGCGACGGTTCTGGCACGGGGGTCTGTTCGGACTCGAGCCCAGAGGTCTCGACACCAGCGATCTTGCGCTTTCGCACATTCCGCCATTGAGCCAAAAGGAACTCAATGTAGTCGTCGAACTCGTCCACGTCCTCGATCTCGGCCATCTCACTGCAAATCGGAATGAGGCGACGCATCGCTTCGTTATAGCGCGACTCCTTGTCTCGTGGTGCCCATTCCGTGGGGCGTTGAGGCTCAGCGGTAGTCTTCTTGGATACGTTGAGCACGAATCGCTGCACGTCGGGAGGATTGGCCTTGGCTCGCTTCCATCTACAACATTCATGCGGCGTCAGTAAATCCATGATCCAGACATGGTGCATACATGGTCGATTTGTGGCGTAAATATGTATCATACCTGATGTCAATTCTCGCCAGAGGAATCACCTCTTGAAATCCCCGATGGAGGCGATACGCCATGGCGTGGTGGCAAGGCAAAAGCATTGTCTTGACAGTCTTGCAGTCACAGGACCAAGTGGTCAAGTCGACAACGTGCTCGCTCGTCTTGCCCTTCACAACCACGACCTTTTCTTTCATGCTGACGGCGTATTGGTAAGACGCGTACTTGTTTTTAGTGCACTCGTACTCGGGACGGACCGCCTCCGCAACGAACGGCGTCGAGATGGCCAACACATTCTGCATTTCTTGGTCGTACTGCGCGTTGTAGTACATTCCTGGGCGCCTCATGAGAAACTCATACTCGTTCTGGCAGATGTCGGAAACCTTGATGAGATGAGTGATGCACTCGCACATGCTACAGTTGTCTGGGATGTCCTTCTTGAACTTCCCAAACCAGCATTCGAGGCGGTTGTTTGTGTGGTTGCGAAAGTGCGGGAGCTTGTCGCGCAGGTACATAACCCACATCATCTCGCAGTTGAACCAGTTCTTGAACACGTACTCGTCAAACGCCTTGAAGCCGACGCCAACACGGCTGCACGTCAGCATGAATGACAGCTTGTTCTCCTCGAGCTCGTCGGCACTCTTGGAGTACACCATGTTGTGGACGCGGTTGTCGATTGCCTTGTGGTCCTCCTGTGAGATCTTGCCAAATTCTGGTTTCTTGGCCACCGTGCTGAGATACTTCAGCACGTGGAAGCGGCAGATGAGAATCTCCGCCTCCGGAAAGCCTCTCTTGAGCACCTTGATCTCGTTCAGGTCCTTATCGACGACAATGACGCGCACAAATCGCCATGAATCCGGATTCGCCCGCTTCAGATGGTCCAAAGCCCATTCCATGTGCCAGTCGGCGTTCGTCTCGAACAGAGACTGCTGCACAATCTGGCCGTGGCCGTGCTCATCCATAACCATAAACGTGCATGACTGGTACTTGTAGCTGACCATGACAACACCACGACAGTCAGATATATCATCAAGCATGGTGGAAACATGGAGCAGATATGGTACATACCGGTTGGAACTGTGCGTGCAGTCAACGAGTAGAAGCTGGCCAAACCGACTAAACATCCGGCGCATGTGGCTCGTGGTGATCGAGATGACGCGCGTCTCGTGGTGGTCTGTCTCATCCACCGTGATGACACGCGTTGGGTCCTTGCTCGCCAATCGCGCGAGAACAATGGCTGTCGCTGTATTGTCGTCTTCGTTGCTAATGCGCGCACGGTTCGCGTTGATGAAGTTGTCGACATCCACTTTGTTGACGTTCTGGCCCTGGTCGAGAAAGAAGCCGTAGATGTTGGTGCGACTGACACCGTCCGTGACCATTTGCTTGCTACGCAGCTCCGTCTCCGGGTCCTTCACACCGCGATTCACCGGATACGTCTTGTGCACATCTGGCCCGACCTTGTGGTTGTGCCACATTACACGCGGCTTCACTTTGAGGCGCCACGTATCGTCGCTGTCCAATCCCCACTGCACGGTGAACTTCATGGGGCATCCCGTGAATCGAATGAAACGCTGGGGCCGTTGACCGGTGCATGTGCTCTTGGGCTTCGTGCCGTGGGTGCAGATGTACACTCGCTCGAATGGTTCGAGGTCGGCCGGAACCAAAGTCGTCGGGTGGATGAAACTGAGAATCTTCTTGTTGCGGCCTGCCACATTGAGCGTGTTCACGATGGAGAGGACCAGGTGAGTCTCCTTGGAGTATTCGAGCTTGTACGCTAGCCACGCTGCCCAATCCTCGTGATACTCCACAAGCGGAGGCGCTGGCACGGGCCCGTCGGACATTTCGACCAGTGGAATGCGATCCATGGCCAAAACATGGCGCTCGGCTTCGTCCTTTTCTTCGACGTCGTGAGCACTGGACGCATCGTCAGCATCGTCGCCATCCGGGACGAACGATTCGTCATCATCATCACCACCCACTTCGTCCGCCTCTTCGTCGTCGACTGCCTTCATTTCCTCGTCGTGGGGCGAGGAAGAGCGAGCGGGCTTGGCGCGAATTTATTCTGAAATCGCACGGGTTCGTGGTCGGCGTGGGGACGCAACATCAGTCGCCCCCGCCAGGCGAGGGGCAACCTTGCGAGTGTAGTGCACCTCCACTTCGATGCGCTCGAGCTGAGCCGCCGTGGGTGGCCGATGCGCAAGCTCTTCGACGCGTGGACTGCGTCGACGAGATGGAGTTGGTGGGCTTTCGGCCCCCACGCTCGTCGCACCACCAGAGACGACAGCCGCGCCAGCAGCAGACTGGACACGGGGAGTGCGCCGGCGTGGGGTCGAATCGCCGGCTTCAGCGGCATCTTGCGTGGTCGGCGCGGCGGGCGCGCGCGACGCCATGTCTCTACCAGTGTTTTCCTTTTTGCAGTTGCTGCTTGCCTGAAAAAAGCAAACGTGAGGAGAAGACTCTCACAAGACGCGCGGCAAAGGTCAAGTAGACGTACCGCTTGAGTAACGGACGAGAAAACGAAGCGGCGTGGCTCGTGGACTGCGCGGCGTCCCCTCTTCCCTAAAAAACCGCTTCTTCTTTGTGGCTTGTGGCCTGGAAGGAAAGAAGGGTGAGGACAAGATCCTCGCACGCCCACGACAGCCTTTGAGGGAACGTACCGTTGGGACAACGGACGAAAAGACGAAGCGGCGCGACCCGGCGCAACGTCGGCGCCGGCGTTTCCTGGAAAATTCGTGCTCGCTCGCTTTTGCTTCACCCTAACCAATTCTTTGTTCAGCGCGGGCAAGATGCCGCCGTTATTTTTCGAAACCGGTTCTAGCAGGAAAATTCCTGTCATTTTTCAATCTTCCGTCCATGGTGAAGAAGTGTTTCGAAACACGGCCCAACCGTGGTTCTAGTTGAGGTTAGGGTCCCAAGAAACATGGTCTGTACAGAGTGTCTCTCTTTGTGATTGACAGTGTCATTACGGTATTGTTGAGCCTCAAATTGGCCCAGATTATTTTTTTGGCATCACAGGGAGAATCAGAAACAGAATCAGTTTTGAATTTTCGCTATTCATTGGCTAAAACAAAACTGAATATTCGCCAATTGAAATCAGTTGAGATCGCTCCAAGTGAGCCATGCAAATCCATCAAAATCGATGGCGGACGCCGAGACGCTGCGCGCGCGCGGCAATGCGCTGTACCAGGAAGGGCGCTTCGAGGAGGCGCGTGTGCTTTACGCGGATGCCATCTCCATCCTATTGGCGTCTTTAAGTGACTCGGACGATACGCGCATTCGCGTCGCGGCGTTGTACTCGAACCGCGCGCAAACCTTTGTCCAGGAACGCAGCTTTGCCCTCGCCTTGCAAGGTGCGTACTACTGTAGACGGAGATAATGTAGCGGGAACGAAGAGATGATTGGTTGGATCTCTGAGACTGCTGGGTATTATGCGTTTAGAGGCCGTGCGCGCCCTTGAGTATGATCCCACCAATGAGAAGGCGCAGTTGCGACGCCTGGTCGCGCTCGAGAACCTCGAGCGGTTCGACACAGCGTTTGGACTCGTGGAGCGCGTGCTAAACGACGTAGTGAAACGGCAGTACCACCCGGCTCTGTTTGAGTATGCAATCACAGCGCGGCGCCGGCTGCGCAAGAATATCCAGCAGGACCGAGTCGTCGCCCAGCGCGAATCCCATGGCGTCGGGCGGATGGTGCACAATAACCAGAAACTACGCATCAACTTTGGGTGCGACGAGACCACGCTGTACACTGCACTGCGAAAGTGTATGTGGAACTAACGGCCCCTTCTATTGCTGTGCATTAGGTGTTTGATTCCATCGCACGTCGCGATCGGCGAGTTCTTTGACGTGTCGGTCAACATTGGCAATGAGTTTGGGCTTTTCCGTCGCGACTACTTGCCCGAGGGCGAGTGCATTCAGCTGCAATGCACGCTTCGCAATAATAGCGAAAATGCACTGAAGCTGGTCTTTCGTGAAGCCAGCAGCAGTTCTGTCGCAGCGTCGACGGACGCGGCCGGACACGCTCTCAATCAGCCCGTGGAGGGCGTCGTGACCCTGAACGACCGTGGCAAGGCGACGTTCCAGCTCGCGATTGAATCGACACGTGAAGATCCCACGTTTGAGCAGCGCTCCAACATGGCGATTGCCATTTTCGTCCACGACGACTCGGCCGCCAAGTGGAACCTGCTGCCGATTGTGTCACTGCCGTTTTCGCTCACGGCGACCAAGGCGACCAAAGCGACAGTCGAGACGACCGGCGACAAAGACGATGTGAGTTCTTCACTGGGTATCCACTGCTGTCGCCCCGTGTGGCTGCCCACGTTAGGACGTGAGCTGCTGCTGGCCGAGTCGCCTGGGAATTTGGGCATTGGCGGCAAGCTCTGGGACTCGTGTCTCGTGCTCACGCGATACCTCTCTCGCCACAAGCATGAGCTGCTGGACAAGACGGTCGTCGAGCTGGGCAGTGGCCTCGGCCTCGTGGGCATGTTTTGCGCATTGCTTGGCGCGCGCCATGTCACGCTCACGGACATGGACGACATTGTGCCGCTGCTGGCGTACAACATTCGGCTCAATTTCCCAGCCGACCAGCGAAAAGACACTGTCGTGGCCGAGGCCCACTTGTGGGGCACGCCGCCCGACAATTTGCCGCATGGCCATCCCGACGTGCTCGTGCTCTCGGACGTTGTGTACGATCCAGAGGGCTATGCGCCGCTCGTGGCGTCGCTCCACACGCTCGCGCCAACGTCCAAGACGACCATTTTCATGGCCCACCGGTCGCGGAATCCTATGGAGCACGAGTTTTTCGAGCTGCTCGACAAGGCGTTCACTTACGACCAGCTCGACTGGGCCAGCGAAGAGCTAGACGGCGATGGCGCGAATGGACTAGCCGGAGCCACGCCACCAGTCGAGCGGGTGCTGCAGGATGTCAAGATCTTCCGCATCTCGCGACACACGTAGGCACGTGCGTCCGCGCAGGTGCGCCACCCAATCGTCAAGAAACCCAACGCCGTTTGGCACCAAGAATCTGAGAACCCGCTCGCGCGTCGATCGATCGACTCTGAACGGCCACACAAATACGAGAGTCTGTGGCAATGTCCAGTTGCGCGCGCACCGCACGGCGCCGACTCGATCGATGGGTGCCTCGCGCTGATTCGTCCCCGTCACGTTGGCAACGATTTGGTGGCTGGGCATAGGTGCGGTCACAGTATCTGGGTTTATGTGGGTGCGTTCGAGCTCCGCATGTGGGGAGAGTGGACGGAACGACGCAGTGTTTTGTGGATGGTGATAATTCTAAATTTTATGGGGCGGGGCCGACCCCCACTGGCTGCTGACAGCGTCAGGGTTACAAAGAAAGTGCATTTTGGTTCAAACGGCCTAGCTTTTGAAGCACTTGTCTAGGGGCTACAAGCTTCGCATCAATAAGAGCGGATTCTCTTATGCATCTCGACTACGTGCCGTGATCGGCGCCTCGAGAGCCCAAAAAAAAATTATCGCTAAATCTGTATCGAGTTTTCCTATGTAAAATGGCCTTTTAATGTTCTGGATACGATTCTGCCGCTGTCAGCAGTCTCTGCTGGGGCCGACCTGCGAATATCGGTGGCCGAATTTATCTGGTTTGGCAAGTGTGGGTCGCCAAAGCCATACGACTAACATGGCTACATATCCATCTCGTACTTGCGGTGGAGAAACGTTCTTACAGAATCCACTGGAAGCAGGACACGAAGCTGACAAGCTGGTTGGCTGGCACCCTATCCGACTGTTCATATACGAAGCCATCTCAGTCTTCGCACCGAGGACAAAACCGTAGCGAAGTATCCATTCTATCACTCGGAAGGACGGTATTACTACTTTTCAGTGCTGAACCTTTGCATCGGCTAGAAAGGCGAGCCAGAACACTACAGGCGTCGAGCGCTGATACCGTACGGCACACCCGTGAGAGTTGATCAGTATTGTTAAGACCCACGAAGCCTGCGCGGCGAACAGTACTCTGTGCTGTAAACTCGGCATGGAATTCAAGCCAGGTGCGACAGATACTGTAGCCATGAAGTTCAACAAGCGATGTTTGAACATACATACCGGGCGGATGTGTCTCACTGCTCGTGCTGGAAAATGCGCGCGTCTGTTGTGACACCTCTAGTCCCGATGGTGGCCATGCCATCTGCACTCGTCTGTTAGCAAGCGCGAGATTTCATCGTCAGACATTCACCCATCATGAACTCCATGTGATCTGATCTGATCGTTCTCGTCATGCTTGTTGAAGCGACCATCACGAGTGCTTCAATGACAAGCAAGTAACGTTACTGTATACTGATAGCACATGAAAGTCCGCGGGAAGCCAGCCTTGGTCGGTGCGCACCCGACCAGGAGGCTCAAGCCCTGCAATACTGTAATACGTTTTCTTTCGGAGGAGTTCCGCGGTGACAGGCCGCTTTCCCGATTACTGTATGTAGACACGGGCTTTCGGGATTCCACGCACTGCACGTTTGGTCTCATTTGTGGTGGCTGTCGCTCCCAGCCACGAATTGTGAGATCTGGTTACCACCCCTTTCTCCCGTGACGCAGCTTGGAATCGGAACGGGATCTCTAGCGCGAATGACAGTATCCTTGTACGGTACTACTGTCGAGAGGTATCGGATTGGATCCAGTGTGGGGTCCAGTGTGCCTGCCACACAGCACACTATTAGATCCAGAGTCTAGATTCCAGCGGCTTTGGAGGGGCCACCGCGCCCCTCTTACTCGAGTAACAGAGAGTGGAAGTGGCCCAATGTGCTGGATATGCTGGATGTGTGCCTCCTTGGTGATGGCTGCCGTGCACTGTACTGGAATGAGTTTTGGACGCGTAGAGATCTCGAAAATCGAGATCGAGTCGGCACTCGGCTACAGTGCTGTACAGACAGAACTGGCAATACAAGCGCGATGGACTATCGAACAAATCGGATTTACAGTATAACAACTTGTCCGTCGTGCATTGTGAGTCGGCTGCGACACGTGTGACTTTCCATTTTCAACTGAATCGGCCACGCAGATGGTGACGCCCAACGAAGTGCAACCTGCTCCTCTCTCCCTCTCTCTCTTGTTGTCGTTTCCCCCCGAAAGAGACAACTCGGTGGACAGTTGTACGGTTATAATATGGATACGGTTAGTACTGTACTGTACCGCGTTGGCTTGTCGAAACATGGATACATTCGTCAACCACGGGCGACTCTTTTGACGAGAGAGTCGGAGACACAACGCCCCCCAGACGGGTCGGTGTGCTTGGACAGCTGCCTGCAGTACAGTGTAGTTACCTGTTGGATTAGGCGAGTATTGTTTCCAAACTGGGCCGCAGTTTCCAGTGCAAGACACGTTGCTACAGTGTACGGTACTGAACCGAACGAGCACTTTGTCCCTCTTGCTTCCTTCATCATCAATCGGAAATTCAATCGCGTGTTGATATTAATAACGTTATCCTTTCGAATGATACTCTTCAGCAAAAAACGACTGACTTGATGAAAGCCAAAGACAGCCGGCTTTTTACAGAATCTTGTTTGGTGTGGGGGATCCAATCCCTCCCCCGGGAAAGTGACATGAACGATTCCCTATACATTTGCAAATCGTGGTGGCACTATTTTGAACACGACATCAGGAACGTGGCACGATGTGAACATCGTGTCGAGCCGCTCATCAAGCACCTTCAAGAACTTGGAAGGAAACCAAACACCAGGATGTAGTGCAGGTGGACAGATATGGTATTTTCAATACTGTACGCCAAGCGATCTTTCTCACGACAGTATAACGAAAATCTGTGGAGATTTTGTTGCATTCTTCCATGGGCGTTTGGGAATCCCACTAGTGGCCCCACCACTACGACGCAAAGGCCCCAAAATCTCCTGATGTGGCCAGGACGCCATTGTCTCCTCCTTCTATTCCTACAGTACTAACGTTACTATTGGGAAAATGTTCTGGTAAACCACGCGTGATGCCGCCAGTCTTTGGTTTCGTTTGCCTTCTCGAGCCCCACGAATTGAAAAACTAGTTATCCGCCAGGCCTCTGCAGATCGCACCGTATCGATTCTGGCATGAGTAGTATCGAGTTCTGCAAGTCTGTCACCAAAACGCAACCAAACACAGCCAAAACAACAGTGTCGACACAATCAATGCCCCACGAGCAGTGGCACATTTCAGAACCCCTCCACAAGAAGATGTTCGGCTCGCCAGATGTGCAGACGTCCGCCCATGCATCCGCTCGCGCGGAATGGGTCCGGATCGTTTGGCCATTTTTGCGACTGGCTTGACTGCTTGACTAGTACACGCGTCTCTGATTGGTCAACGAATGTATCCGCTTCCCAAATCAGCCAATCAGCGCAAACAAGTCGGACTGATTTCACGGTCTGGCTCAGCTGGTTTGGTGGAGCGGTGCCGCGACTTTTCATCTGACTCAGCATGTGGCTACGAAAGCAGCAACGACAATCAGGATCCCGATACGCGCGATATGAGTGAGCCGAACGGCACAGTCAGTCAGACAGACAGTCAGCCAGATAATCAAAACACAAACATTGGCGCCCTGTCTGCGCACGGCGGCCGCGCCAGTGGATACTGCAAGCGTTGGGCGGCGAGGGGATGGACGCTGGCTTTGACAGGCGGAGGACCTGTCCGTCGGCTGACTCGCCACAAAACGCGCCGTTCTTGTGCAGGTTCGGCGAGGATCAAGAAGAAGCCACCCCGGCTTCTGCATGGCAGTCGGAGCGACAAGTAGTAATACTCGAGCGCGTTGAAAGATCCGGCGCTGGCGGGCTCTGGTGTTCGTTCCATCTCTTGCCCACATTGGTGGTGTCAACTCGGGAAGACAAGCAGCATCGCCCGCCTTTCTTTTCTCCCTTCCTCCTTCCTCCTCCCGCTTTCCTGCCTGCTGGCGTCGCAAGACAGAATCCGCACCACAGTTTTCCTGCTCGGCTCACCATATTGCCGTGCGCGAGGAGCGGCCGGCTGATCAATCGACCGCAGCAACTCCTCACTATCACATTTGAGCACTTGCACGCAACTAGCAACGACTCACTAAAAACAAACATTACAATGAGCGTGACCATGCCACTCGTGGAGGAAAAGGCCGAGGCACTGCGCAACAGCATTGACGAGCGTCGCGAGGCCGTCAAGCCCGCCGAGACCGAGTCGGCGGACGACGCCAACAACATGCACGCGTACAGCAACAGTGACAGCGACAGCGACGCCGACGACAGCAAGTCGAGCGACAAGGACGACGACGAGGACGACGAAGACGCCATGAGCCTCGACCCCAAGGAGATGCTCATTGTCAAGGACGGCACGATCAAGGTCGCGCACCCGTACCGCGAACCGGAGCCGCAGTACGACGCCAACGGAGAGCTCATCAAGGCCTCGGGCACGTGGACCCAGGTCGAGCACGATCGTTTCCTCAAGGCGCTGCAGACGTACCCCAAGGGCCCGTGGAAGGCCATTGCCGCCATGGTCGGCTCGCGCACCGTGCGCCAGACGCAGACCCACGCGCAAAAGTACCGCGAGAAGATGGCGCGCCGCCTGCGCGGCCTGCGCAACCGCAACGGCACGCTCCAGACGCCGCCCATGCGTCTCTCGCAGCTCGTCGCGACGCAGCCCATGTACGGCCAGCTCGTCATGCCGGCCATGCAGTACACGCACCGCCCGCAGTCCCTTGGTGGCGGCGGCGGCGTCGAGTACCTGCCCATGCCGCCGTCCTACATGAACTCGCCGTCGCACGGCATGGTCGAGACCCCGCACGGCATGCGCCCGGCCATTCCGACCGACATTTACTACTCGCCGACGCACGGGTACCACCAGATGCACCACCAGTCGCCGCACCACCACCAGTCGCCGCACCACATGCAGCACATGCCGAGTCCGTCGAGCGCGTCGATGGAGTACACCATGTCGTACAAGCAGCTCCAGCACCAGCAGCAGCAGCACCACCACCACCAGCAGCAGTCGCCCATGGGGCCCAAGACGCCGTCGACGCCGTCGTCCGACTTGCAGCCCACGCCGTGGACTGAGAACGCCCCCAAAATGCTCGTGCCCACGCCCGACTATGGCGAGTCCATGGACTTTCTCATGAACTTTTACGCCATTGACCCCAACCACCCGGCGGCCCAGCAGCACCTTCTCCAGGCGCAGCAGCAGCACTACGCGAGCCAGCAGATGCACGCCGCCTCGGCGTCGTCCTAAATGCCCCACACGCGAGCACTAGTCTTCCGTTGTATCAAAGACGCCGCTCCTGTATTCCATGTTCCTCCCCTCCCCCCAATCAAGTCGAGTAAATCTCCCGCGGAGAATCCACAGGCAGGCGTAGCGATAGAGTCCATGCCGCGACCTTCCCATCTCCAAAGGACTTGACCGTCGGTCCGCGTGTGCTCAGCAGCTCCCATCCGTGCCTGCCTCCCGCCGTGCATCGCGTGCAAGTGTAGCGTCCTCCCGTAGCGTTCCATGTCCAGGACACTGTACCATACTAGTAGTAATTCAAATCCATTTTCATTTTTCCATTTTCGTCTTGGAGTCATATTTTCCCCATTTTCCAGAGAAAGCAAGCGCGGGCAGATCCGAAAAGGAAAAAGGATTCGGAGCGGAAGAGCACCCATCAAAAACGCCTCTGCCCTTGCTGCTGACCACTGCACGCGTCCCGCTCTTTCGCTTAGAGTCACTAGTACAGTACCCAGATCCAAACCCAGCCCCACCGTGGTGCTCCGTACCCATTGGGATTGCGTAGAGTCGGCGAAGCCATGTGGGGCGCCGGCTTTTCTCGTGCGTTTGGTGGTGCCGTGTCCACTCGAACCGAATCGAAATAAAAAAGTGGATAGTCACGTGAGATCGGCATCACGAGTTCAACAAAAACCAGCCATTTCGCTGTGTGTAGCCATGCCTATATAGTGACATGTGGAATCACTAAATCGGGGTTTTCTCCCATCGTCATCGGCCGTTTTTCTGTTTGAAGCACACGGCGTGTGAGATCACACAACACCATGAACACCGCAACAAGTCGAAGGTCAGATTGCAATGTACTGCGTTTAGACATCACGACGCCACGCTGGGTTGAACATGACGCTGTATCCCGTTCGCGGACATCCTTTTTCTCTTGGCGTCGTGCAAAGTGTCGTTCTAGAACAACGTGCCGCGCCAGCCTCCGACTCTTGGACCACGACGCCTCGCTCGCACAATAGAGGTCATACATCTTCCCGCTCTGTATTCTGTCGTGCACTGAAGAAGATGATGATGAAAGTGAAGTATACTGTGCGCAATAAATGTACCCTATAACTTCAAATTGGGCCGGAGGGCCCTATGACGAGAAAGAAAAGTCAACCTGGCTGCCGACAGAGTGGGCGAGCCAAGGATGAATATCGATATTGAAATGGACATGGACGTCAGCATGCCCAGGTCTTGCCGTGGGGTGCAGCGCTTGTGAGCTGGCGAAGTTGTCCATGGCATGGTTGGCAAGAGTCTGCCATCTTGTTGTGAGCGCGGACGTGATGTATCCAGCGGCGCACGACAAGTTAATCAGCGAGTCTCCTGGCTGTCGCATAGAGGTGGAGGAGTCGCGGGTTCTTCGGAGGCACATAGTCTCGAAGTTGTCGGATGATGAGGGCGCTGTCTCCGACGACCTCAAGCGCCGACCACTGGTAAGTGAGCGCGGCACGGAGCCCGCAGATGAGACCTCGGTACTCTGCTTGGTTGTTGGTCGTGGCGTGGTGGGCGTGGCTCATGGCCGCACTCCACACCACCCGACTGGTGCCGGTCAAAACGTCGACGCGGACGACGCATGCTCCGGCACCGCCTGGACCGAGGTTGCCACGGGAGCCCCCATCAAAGAAGAGCACGTGGGCAACGTGAGCGGGTGGAATTGCCTGCGGGAGATGCTCCCCCGGGATACTGCTGTCAAAGCGAACCTGGAGCTCGCGAAAAAGGCGCGCGTGCAGCGGAGGTGCGCGCTCGTCCTGCTGGCTGCGAAAGGCGAGAGTGCCAAGCAGTTTCTGGCAGCTCGCGTCATGGATCACAGCGGCTTGGACTGGTCGTGCACTGAAGAGCTCGACCAAAAGCAAACACTCCCTCGCTGCCCAAATATGTGACGTGTGTTCGATATGTTGCCATATGGACGAATCAGAGAAGCCCAACGCATGACATCTCAGTGCGCAAACAATGATTACCCCTGTGCGCTTTGGGATGGGGGAAATGCTTATGGTGGAAATCCTACTGGGCCCTCGCGACGCCGTCCGTTAAATTAAGGCTGCTCCTGCTTGGCATTTTGGCTCCGCCAGCGTTGGGCCCGTTCCCCCAAGGTCGCCGCCAACATGAAGTGGCTCCGGTCGGAAGAGATGGAGTACATTTCGCTCATTGTGAACGAAGACGCGGCCCACGACTGCGTGCAGAAGCTGGGTGACCTGGGCGTCATGGAGTTTACCGACCTCAA
>JAADVC010000613.1:0-18023 GCA_023334575.1 Pythium volutum
CCCCCCCCCCCCACACACACACACACAGCTCGCAAGCTCACGCCCGCGTCGGAGCCTCGGGCATTTTCTCACCAGCATGACGACGCTCGCTCGTAATGCGCGAACCGTATTCACGGACGCGTTTCTCCTACGTTCGATCCTGGCGTATCAGCGCGGCCTGCCGTACGATCTCATCGTACGCGCCCGCGGACCCGAGATGAGGTCCAACGAGACGCTGCCCAAGCGACTGGCTGGACTACCTGATCCCATCCCGCAGCTCGAGCGGCTCGTTCAATACGCGCGCGAGCAGCCTGCATACTTCCAGGAGCACCCCGAGCTCAGCTTTGACGGACTGTGGCTCGACGCGCTGATGCGCTGATGCGGAGTCGATTGGCCGTGGCAAAGTGGGTTGACGACCAGCCCGACCTGCGGTTCGACGGACCAGCAAGCAAGATCTGGGAGGCTGTGCTTTGGTCGGACGACGTGGCTGCGATGGCAGTGTATGCCATCGAGACCCGTGCCGAGGTGCTCGGGTCCGCGCTCACAGAGTCCCACGTGATGAAACTCATTTGGCAGGGCAGTGTGGCCACCCTCGAAGCGATTGACACGCTCGGCAATCCGATCCCGTGCACGGAAGCATTGGTCTCGGCTGGACTGAATCACCGTCGCGGACTCGACATGGTTCGATTTCTCCACGACAAGATCCAGTAGGTCTGAGGCACGAATGTCATGGACAGGGCCGCATCGGCGGGGCAGTTGGAGATTGTCCAGTTTCTCCACGAGAACCGCTCGCAAGGATGTACGACGGGCGCGATGGACGGTGCAGCGATATACGGACAACTTGATGTCGTCCGATTCCTCCACGAGAACCGGACGGAGGTGTGTACGGTCGCAGCCATGGACAAAGCAGCAGCGCATGGCTATTTGGAGGTCGTCCGCTTTCTCAATGAGAACCGCTCTGAAGGGTGTACGACAAGCGCCACGGATGCCGCAGCGTCCAACAACCACCTGCCGATCGTCCAGTTTCTCCATGAGAACCGCGTCGAAGGTTGTACGGTCGCAGCCATGACCCAAGCAGCAGCCAAGGGCCTCTTGCCGATGGTCCAATATCTTCATGAACATCGTACGGAAGGGTGCACAGCAGAAGCCATGACCCAAGCAGCCGCACAGGGCTTTCTGAGCACAGTTCGCTTCCTCTATGAGTATCGACGCGAAGGATGCACTGAAGACGCAATCAACGCGGCAGCAAAGGAAGGCCACCTTGAAGTGGTACAGCTTTTGCTCGCCATCGTCAAGAACAAAGCGCTGCTGAGGCGTTGAGCGAGGCCACGGTTGCTGGTCGGTACAGTGTCGCTCGATACATTATGGACGCGAATCCCGAGATCGCGCCGGTCGTGGCATTCGAGTCGGCGATCCAGCACGAGTGGATGGATGTGGCCAAGACCCTACTTGAAAGAGACCCGGTGTTGGCCACACCCGAGATCATGCGACTCGCGACGGCCTCAGGAAACATGGAGTTGGTGCGGCAACTCTTCTCTCTGTCGTCGTGCGTGCTGCCGTGGACAGTGACCGACGCGGCTCGCAACAGCCACACTGAGAATGTCCAGTACATTGTTGAGCGCGTGGCTAACTGCCTCCACGAGCACGTCATGGTGGGTGCTGCTACTGGAGGTCACGTCGAGACGGTCCAGTATCTCCATGAAAACTACCATCAGCACTGCACACCGAATGCGCTGGTGGAAGCCGCGAGACACGGCCACTTGGAGGTGCTTCAGTATCTCCATGCAAACTGCAGCGTTACGGCCACGGGATATCTTCCGCGGGCGGCGTATTCTCCCAATCTCGAGGTCGTGCAATTCGTAGTTGCCAACTTCTCAGCTGGCGATACCAGTGTTACCGAAGCAATCGCTGTTGCAGGTCGGCGTCGTAGTGATCCCATCATCGAGTTCCTCAGGAACGCATCAGGTTGATTCGCGCTGCATTGACGCACATGGCTTCTTGAGTTGCCGGAAGGATCTGGACAGCCCACACCAACGTACCGGTATTCGATTGAGGGCCAGATTCATAATTTCAGTCTAAGGAAATGGTAAAAAAGAAGATGCGGTACCAATGCAGTCTTGAGGTCCGGCGATTACCCCCAAGTCTTCGGTGGCGCTGCCAGCTCTTGGATTGTGACAGCTTGCCAGCGCAGTTCCGGCTTTCATCGGATGGACATTGGAATGAATCCATTCAAGTCGACATGCGAGAGTAACTATTGGATGCATTTCGACTAGAAAACATGAAAACTGGGTATTTGTGACGCAGTACAGATAGTGGTGGCCTCCAAATCTGTGACGTGTGCAGCATGTAGCCATTCGTCACACGTCACACATTATGTTCCCCCAAACCTGGAGTCAAGATTCACCTTCGCATCTCGCGTGCTGCATGGCGGCAGCAGATTCGAAATTGTCTGTAATGAATCGATAGAGTCGTGTGCGAGGGAGCAGGACGTATAGAGTAGCCATCTACTTGTAATAGCATCTCGCTCGGAACGGGCGAGCTCACGTCCGACCTGTCCGTTGTTCGGCGCAGTTCCGAAAACGACAGCAGACTCCTCGTGCCGCCGCTGCAGATCCAACCTCCGTCCTGTTTCTAGCGCCACCACCTCGACGTCGACTTTCTCTCTTTCATTCCGCCTCCAAGAAGTCCAACAATTCAAGAAGCATCTGACCCAAAACGTTTAAGGTGAGGCAAACAATGGTCCGCCCAGAAAATGGCTGGCGGCTGTGGCCTGTGTTCATATGCATTTTCGGAGGGTGCGTTCCTGATTCCATAATCACAGAAGGCGCCCATCTCTATTCCCTGTGAAAACCAATGTTTCGTTCTTCTCGAGGGCATACGGTCACTTTTGGCCCGACACTATTCATCCGACGGCGTCGTCAAAAGTGAGTGTCTATGTGTGTCTGTTGGATTCTGGAAGCTCCGCCAAAAACCACTGGCGTGAGATTGGTCCGGTCTGTTCTGGCAGGACGATTTGTTGGCAGCACTTTCCTAGTTGGAAATTCCAACAAACTGTTGGTTGGGGAATTCGTGAAATACTGGTGTTGGTGCCCATGCATGTTGTTTGCCGTCAACATGGTCGGACTTCCCGTTGCTGATTGCGGCATTTGAAGTCCTTCCAGTCGAGAATCTCGACTCGAGATCATGCCAAGGAGTATTTGGCGACGCGGATGCGTAATCCAATGTGCACTCCAACTTGGCGTGCATATTCGATTACGCATCCGCGTCGCGTCCAACCAGATCCGACCATGCAGAACGTCTGGGGACCATCATTCTGAATCGACTTCTAGTTAGTTACGTCAAACAAACGTTATGTAGCGTCTTTTTCGACGACTTTTTGGCGTTAGTTACGGTTTGCTCGATTTTCCCATGCGTCTCTTGAGCTGTTCCACATGGGGAGCTCCTCCTCCACCATCGACATCCCAAGCCCGTCACTTTGCGTCGTGCCCCCTTCTTCGCATCCAGCGATTCGCTTCTAGTACACCTTCGTGCAACACGCAAATGGGGCTCCTCGTCGAGGGCAGTCCACTGGACTGGGACGACGCACTCGACTGGCTGCAGCACGTGCGCACGCATGGCATCCAACAATTTCTCCACATTTACGACCGCGTCAAGGACATTGAAGGCGACGAACTCAAGTGGGGCGACGAGCTCGAGTATGGCGTGTTTAAGATGGACCCGCACACGCGGCAGCCCAAGCTCGCACTGCGTGGCGCCGAGATTCTCACGCAGCTCAAGCAAAAGGAACTGGCGCACGCCTCGTCCCAGGACGACAACTTGGGCTGCAGCTGGGTGCCCGAGTACGGCGCGTGGATGATTGAAGGCACGCCGCGCGCTCCGTACGGCGGCTTTACGAGCGACCTGCGCAAGGTCGAGTCCAACATGCGGCTGCGACGCGCGCGCCTGCTCGAGCTGCTCGCCGACGACGAGATTGCGCCGACCGTGACGGCGTTCCCCATCATGGGCGTCAAGGACTTTACGTGGCCGCCCACGAAGCCCCATGGCGATGTCGCGCTGTCCGACTATGTGAGCGACGACGTCATCAATCCGCACCCGCGGTTCGCGACACTGACGCGCAACATTCGCAAGCGCCGCACGCGCAAGGTCGACATTCGCGTGCCGCTCTTCAAGGACGTCTACACCAAGGCCATGCTCATGGAAGAAAAGGCGTCGTGGAACGCCGAGAAGTCGCGCCCTAAGTACGAGTCCAAGAAGGAGGCTTTTGCGTCGTCGACGTCGTCAAGCGGCGGCGACAGCACGCCGTCGTCCCCCGTGACGACGAACGGCCACGTCGCCATGGCGCCGCTGCTGCCAGTCGCCATGGGCAAGAAGACGCCGTCGGCCGAAGCGCTCGACGCGTTCAACACGAGCGAAGACGAGCAGGACACTGCGTTTCTCGTGTCGCGCCGCAAGATCTCCATGTCCCATGCCGTCGAGCAGGCCGAGCCGTACCCCGGGGTGATCCACATGGACTGCATGGCGTTTGGCATGGGCATGTGCTGCCTGCAAGTCACATTCCAAGCCAAAAACATTGGCGAGTCGCGCCATTTGTACGACCACTTGAACGTGCTGTCGCCCATTATGCTGGCGCTCACGGCCGCGACGCCGATCCTCAAGGGCCGTCTCGCCGACACGGACGTGCGCTGGGCCACAATCTCGGCCGCGGTCGATGACCGCACACCGCAGGAGCTGGGCATTGCTGACCTGCCGAGCGACGATGCGACGCGCGCCAAGTACGCCAAGATGGCCGGCCATGGCGCCAAGCGGCTCCCAAAGTCGCGGTACGAAGGCATTTCGACCTACATTTGCAACCACAAGCACGGCGAAGACCCGCACACGTCCACGGACAAGTACAATGACGTTGACGTGCCGTACGACGAAGCGTCCTACGACACGCTGCGTGCGAATGGTGTTGACCACTTGCTCGCGCTCCACATTGCGCACTTGTTTATCCGCGACCCCCTCGTGATTTACCAGCAGCGGCTCCACTTGGACGACACGAAGGAGACGGACCACTTTGAAAACATCCAGTCGACCAACTGGCAGACTGTGCGCTGGAAGCCGCCGCCGCCGCGTGGCGAAGGTGACGACGCCGGCAAGCCCCACATTGGCTGGCGTACGGAATTCCGCTCGATGGAGATCCAGCTCACGGACTTTGAGAACGCCGCGTTCAGTGTCTTTATCGCACTCGTGTCGCGTGTGATCTTGACGTTTGACTTGAACCTGTACATTCCGCTGTCCAAGGTTAATGACAACATGGAGGCTGCCCACCGTGTGAACGCTGTGCTCGACGAAAAGTTTTACTTTCGCTGCCACATGGCGCCGCCCGAGGCCGGCGACTGCTCGGTCTCGGGCAACCACGAAACGTGCGGACTCCACCAAGACCCGGACCGGTGCGAGCCCATGACGATTGCCGAGATCTTGCTGGGCAAGGGCACGTACTACCCTGGCTTGATCCCGCTCGTGTATGCGTACTTGGACTATATCGAGTGCGACGACGCGACGCGCGAGATTGTCACGCGGTACTTGTGTCTGATTGCCAAGCGTGCGACCGGTGAACTCCCGACGGCCGCGACCTGGATGCGCCGCTTTGTGCGTGCCCACCCAGACTATGCCCACGACTCGGTCGTGAGCTCGTCGATCGCCTATGATTTGCTCATGGAGTGCCAGGCGATCGGTGTCGGCGACAAGCACTGCCCCGAATTACTCGGCGAATTCCGCATTGAGCCCGTGCGCGGCAAGGCCTCGTACCAAGTGCCCCTCAAGAGCGACGGCGTCGAGGCCTCTCGCCGCGAACTGCTGCTCCAGCGATACATTGGCCGCACGACCACGGCCGGCATTTGCGAGTCGTGCAAGTAAAAAAAAATACTGCAGTCGAAACAGGAACGACCGAGTTGTGGGGCAAGAAGGAACACATTCGCTCTTCCTGTGGGCGGTACACAAAAACAGACCTAGTTGAATAGCCGTGAAAAAAAGTTGAATGCTGAATACATACCGATCCTGTTCATAGCAAACGGTTTCTTCTCTTTCTTCTCTTTCTTTCTTTCTCTATCGGCGGTAGCGGTGGCGCTTGAAATTCACATAGAGATGCAAAATGCCGCGCTCAAACACACTCTTGAAGCCGCGCTTGTGCGAGTGTTCCCACTCGCGGTTGACAATCTTGAATGCGATATCCTGGTACGGCGGGCCGGCCGTGAAGCGAATGATACAGAATTCACTGCCGGCGCTTGTCTTCTCCAACACGTAGCGAGGTGCCGCAGTCTTGTCAAGCAGGTCGGGGTAAAACAAGTTGAACTTGTACCCTTGCACGACCTTGGGCGGCGGGTTGTCGTGGTCATAGTGGGTCTGGTTGTACTTGTTCCAGTCGTAACCCGTCTTGACACGGTTAAAGTAGCGCGGCTTGCGCGGCTGGTACTTGTCGCTCCATGTGGGCGTCGCCGACTCGGGCAGCGCGACTTCGTCGGCCGCGCCCAAGCGTTCTTCCAGATCGTCCAGACCTTTTTCGACTGCACTGCGTTCCATGGCGCGCGCCTCGGCACTGTCGTCGACGCCAGGCACACTGAAAGTCGGCTGGTCATCCTGATCCACTCCTTGACCATTCTTCTCATCGTGCTGGTCCATGAGATCTCTCAGTTTCTCGAGCAGCTCATCGTGGAGCTCTGTGAGCCGCGCGCGGGCCTTGTACACGTCAATCTGCTGCGCGACTTCTTCCCAGAATTCCACGTCCACGCCCGCCGTCGTCGCGGCGCTGCCAATGGTCGCCTCAACCTCCGTCTTGAGTTCGCTCAGCTCGCGCTGGTTCTTGCCGTGGAGCATACCGTGGATCGTGTCGTTGACCGAGTCGTGGATCGCGCCACGCTCTCGTGTCGCCGACTCTTCTCGCTGCGAGCGGCGCAGGCGATGGATACGGTCCTTGGTCACGACCATCATGAGCTCCCAAAACTCTTGGTTGGGTCTGCCACGGCTCTGCTCGAGATCCAAGTATGCACGGATATTGTCGCAAAGTTCCTCGAGCTCGTCCATGGAAAGCACTTCGACGATCGCATGCGGACGGCGCTTTTCGACACGGACGTCACGCCTCGAAAAGCCATCGTCGTCTTCTTCTTCGCCATTAGTGGCCGCACGGTCGACAAGCAGTAGATTCTTGGCCAGCAGATCCACGGGCTTTTCGCGGCGCTGCGAGATGCGAAGCTTGGAGCGCACGCTGGCCTGCTGCAAGTGGAAATCTTCTTCCTTTTGCTGCCAGTCTTCGTACTGCTCGGCGTCTCGAAGGCGTAGCTCCTCGCTCTTAAGGCGCTCCATTTCTTCGCGCTCCTTTTCGCGCTCGTCACGTCGCTGTCTTGCCTTGCGGATCTCGTCGACGCGCTCGAGCTGGTGGCGCTTGAGCTCGCGCTCACTGGGGCGCTTGCTCTTTTTCTTCTTCGTGCTGCTCTTCTTGCTCTTCTTGCCTTTCGCGTCGCCATCGCTCTCACTACCAGACGCATCGTCGTCACCCTCCTCATACTTCTTGCGCCACACAAACGGCTGCGCGAGGTTCGAGTCGCCAAACGGATTCGTGTCGTTCGTGTACCCAAACGACGCGAGCACTTTTTCCGACCGCTTGCGCTGCTTCTTGAGCGTGCGCTCGTCTTCACTGCTGCTGCTGGAGGAAGAGGAAGACGAGGAGCTTGACGAGGACGAGTCGCGACGACGACGACGGCTCTTCTTCTTGCTGCCGCTGCCGCTCGAGCGGCGCTTCGCGCCGTGGCGGTCGACACTGCGCGCCATCGCTTTTTCGACTGTTTCCTCCCACCACAAGAGATGTCACAATGGGCAACGCACAAAATCCGACAGAACGTTCTCCCGCAAGAGTGACATCAGGGTCTTGTATTCAAGTGAGATTACAATTGATCAAGAGGGAACGGCGTTAAATTTCGTTTGCATAAGGTTACTATTTGTGTGGATCGGGGGTTCTGCCTGGAAAAAATACGGTGTGTGGTGCAAAATGTGCATGGGCGAGGAAGGTGTGTGCAGGGTGGACGCAACGCCGATGGCAGCGAGCGCTCTTTTTTCTTCTTTTTTGTCTGGACGCTGTCCAGAACACACCAATCCAGAGCGTGATCGCTGGATGCCGTCCAGATCTGGACCGCGGACATCCAGAGGATCCGACCGCAGCGCAGGCATCTAGCTTTACAGCTCAATGCGCTTGCCGCCAATGCCCAGTCCGGCCGGCGGCGGCTGCGACGGCGGTGGTGGCGGCGGCGGTGGCTGCGTCACAGATCCCGACTGCGGACGGTAGCCGTTCGCCGCGGCGTTGAGGCCGCTACCATTGCCCATGCTCAGCCCCATGGTCACGGACGCGTAACTGCCCGGCGCGGGCGGCGACGAGTAGTTGGCCGTCGGGCCCTTGGGGTACGAGTTGCTGCGGTCGTATGAGGCGCGACGATCACGTCCCGGACCTGGACTCACGCCGTGGCGCGGTTGGTGCACGTAGCCCTGCGGCTGCTGGCCGTACCCCTGTTGCGGCTGTTGTGGGTATCCCTGCGGCGGCTGTTGTGGGTACCCCTGCGGCGGCTGTTGTGGGTACCCCTGCGGCGGCTGTTGTGGGTACCCCTGCGGCGGACCGCCGCCATTGTTAAACGACCCGCGCAGCGACGAGCTGCGCTGGACGTCGTAGCCGCCGCCGATGTTGCCGACCGGTCCGCCGTTGGCCGGGTACCCGGTAAACGACGCGCGATTGCCCGTGCCGCCGTTAAACGACAAGCGCAGCGCGCCACCACGCTGCGAGCCGTCCTGCGAATCCGACGAGCCGCGGCGCGAGTACCGCCGACCACCGCCGCCATTGCTATTGTCACTGTCGCCCGAGCCAACGCGACCACGGCGGCCCTGGTGGGGCACCGGTTCGCCATTGTCTTGCGAGCCACGACGGCCACGGCCCTTGGACGGGCCCTTGTTGCCCTGCTGGCCGTTGGCGGCGCCGCCGATCGCGCCATAGCCCTTGGGCGGACCCGTGAGCGATAAACGCTGCGCGTCCTTCTTGGCCTCGTCGGCTGGGTCGACATTCATCGTAACGCTGAAACTCACGCGCTGCTCCTCGGGTTCGGCCTCGGCAATCAAGCCCATGACACGCGCCGGCTCCGAGATCGGTCCGTCTTCGCCCGTGGGCTGGCGAATCGAACTCTTGACTGGGACCACGGCCGTGCCGCCACGCGGTGAGTGGCTGCCCAGCGGTGAGTTGCTGCCATCGACCGTCTTGGTCGAAATGCCGTTTGCGAGCGCGCTGTCGACCGTGATCGTAAACGACGCATTCGACGGCGACGGCGCCGAGCTCTCGTCGATCGACTCGCGAATGCTGACGACGCGGACCGTCTTGGAACTCTCGGCCTTCTTGAGCGGCGCGACGGGCGTCGGACGCTTGAGTGCCGACGGCGCCGACGGTGGCGCAAACATGTCTTGCGGCGACGACGGCGGCAATGGCGGCTGCTGCTGCTGCTGTGCGTCTTGCGAAATCGTCATTTGCAATGGCGCGCTCGACTCGTTGAGATCAAACGGACGCATGGGCTGCGGCGGCGACTGCGGCAGGGGCGGCTGCAAGTTCATGACCTGCATTTGCTGCTGCATTTGCTGCTGCTGTATCTTGGACGCCTTGGGCGCGAGCAGCGTCTGCTTGGCCGCAAAAGCGAGCTTGGTGAGCCGTGGCACTTCGTCGCGGTGGCGGCGGCTGAGCTCGGGGTCTTGGCGCAAAATGAGCCGCAAGCGCGCATTGGCCTTGGCGAGCTGCTCGTTTTCATTCTGCATGACATCAGCGTGCTTGGCCAGCACGTCGTACGAGTGGCGCAGCATGTTGCGCTCGACCAACGCCTCGTTCATGCTTTGCTGCATGAGCGTCACCTTTTCAATCGCATTCATGTTTTGCCCCTTGAGAATGCGGTGCGTTTCCTTAATGCGCGTGTGCGCAGCCTTGAGCGTCTCGACTTCTTCTTGCAGCTTGGTCGCACGCGAGTTGGCCGCAGCAAACGACGCGCCATTCACGTACGCGCCACGCTCCATGACTTCCTTTTCCTTGCGCAATTGCGAGTTGAACGCCTTCAAGTTGGTCGTGGCCTCTTTGAGAGACGCATTCTCACGGCGCAACTGGTCAATGACCTCGTCGGCTCCTTCCAACGCCTCTTCGGAACGGATAAACATTGAGCTGCGAAAGCCCTGCTCGAGTTCCATGCGCGCATCACGTTCTTCCTGGAGACGCCGCTTGAGCAAAAAGATTTGGTTCTCGAGCTTGGCGTCTTCTTGGGCCTGCTCTTGCAGTACGACGTACGAACGCACGGCGTTAAACATGCGGATAATGCTCTGAATGAGCAAAATGGCCTTGATCGTCTTCTTGTACTTGTTGCGGCACACGTGCATCTTGAACAGGTTTTGGATTTGCGTCGCGCGATAGTGCTGGCGCTTGGCAATGAGCATTTGCATGGCCATGTGGCGGCGCAAGCAGCTCTGAATCTTGACGGTCGCGACGCGCTGCTTCTTGTAGTGCTTGCGCGCGCGGCGGCCGCGCACCATCCTTTGAATCTGAATGGTCGCGCGGCGCACGGCGCGGTACTTGGCCTGCACAAACCATTTCTTGGCGTACTGCTGCAATACGACTGCGGCCTCATTGAGCCGACGCGAGCGCAGCTCTTCGAGCATTTCCAACGCGCCCTTGCGGAAAAAGATGCGCGTCTTGCCGAGCTGGTACTGCTTTTGCTGGTCCTTGAGCAAGTGGTTCTCGAGCAAATCGCGGCAGGCATTGGTAATCGCCTCTTCGGGCGACGCCGGCGACACGGGCGCGATCGCGGCGCCGCTCGCAAGTCCACGGAACCGCTCGAGAAAGACGGATTGCAGCACGCGGTTCGGAAACGCCATGCGGCTAATGCGCACGGCCTCGACGACACCGGCACACTGGAGCTGCTCGGTCACGCGCTGCTTGCAAAACACGTGCGGACTCTTCTTGGCATTCGGCTTGATGCAGCGAATGTAGTGGACATTTGTGCGGCGAATGTCTTCCATGAGTCCATTCAGCTGGCTCTTGAATTGTGTGCCGACCGTGTCCGAGACGATCGACGTGCGGCGCTTGAGTGCAGCCGTGCGCGCCGGCGGCGGCGGCGCACCGGCGTCCTTCTTGGTCTCGTCGGAAAAGAGCTTCTTGACAAACGGCGACGTGCTCTTGCCAATGAGCACAATCAAATCGTTCAGCAGCGCGTCCGTGTTCTTGATCAGAAAGCCGTTCGTGTCGTACTGCACGGGGCCGGCATAGTGCTTAATGATGAACGAATCGCGCGCAAACCGCGGCGTCTCAAAGCGGTCATTGTCGCCATAGTGGGCCTTGAGCTTGTTGGCAAACGCCGCGTCACTGCCCTTCGGGCGCATGCACTCTTCGTTCAAGAGCGACATGACACCAAACCGCCCTTCAATGAGTGCGAGCACGTTGGCATTGTCGGCAAACTCAATCTTGGTCCACGGAATGCCCTCTTCTTCGTACTCGGTCTGGATCGACTTGAACACGTCCTGCGTAAACTTTTGCTGGAGCTTCTCGTTCGCATAGTTGATGCAAAGCTGCTCAAACGAATTCTTCTCGAAAATCTCAAACCCGAAAATGTCGAGAATGCAAATCTTGTTGGCCACGTCGCTGTGGGCCGCGCTGGTCGACTCGTTGACTCGGTGAATGAGCCACTGAAAGAGATGCGAATAGAGCGCCGTCGACAGCGCCGTGCGCGAGCCCTGCGCTTGCTGCATGTTGAGCGGCACGAGGTACGTCTCGGTCACGGCCGACAGCGACATTTGCCGCGAGCACAGCGCCGTGCGCAAGTCTTCTTCCGACGACAAGCCCAGCAATTGCGAGACCACAGTCTGCGTCTTGGCATTGGGCGCGTCCCCCGCGAGCTGCGAGGCATCGTCATTGCCGGCGAGCGGCTCAAACTGGAGCCGCGACAAGTGGAGAATCGCCGCGACGACACGCAAAATGTCGGTCTGGTCGTCCTTGGCGACGCCCATCGTGTCGAGACACGCGAGCGTCTGTGTAAAGCGCTGCGCGTCCTTCATGCCGTCGTTAATGGCGTCGCCGCGCGGCTCCGTGATGGGGAAATCGGCCGGTTTGAGGCCCTGCACTTGCACTTGCGTCTTGACGTCTTCGCTGGTCGCGAGTAGCTGGTAGAAAATGTGGTAGTTGCGTTCGTCCTGTCCTTGGAGCGACACGCGCGACTTCTCAAGCAAGTACGTGCGCGACCGCGCGCCAATGAGTTGGCCCATTTGGTTAAACTGCAATTCCGAGAATTTACCAAAACGCGACGAGTTGTCATTCCGCGAGGTCTTGGCATTGCCAAACGACTCCATGAGCGGGTTGGCGTGGAGCACCTTTTCGATAATCGACTTTTCGTCAATGGGCGTGACCGACGTCGCGCCCGGCACGCTGCCGCCAGCGAGCGCCAAGTGGGACATGAGGATCTTGGTGGTCTCAGTCTTGCCGGCACCCGACTCGCCACTGACCAAGATACTCTGGTCTTCGCCAAATGTGCGCATGTGTTGGTAGCCGCCGGCGCTCGTCGCGTACACGTGGGGCGGCAGCTCGGTTCGGTCCTTGACGAGGTACTGCTCCTGCTCCTCGGCATTGTACAGGTCGAGCCATGCATACTGTTGGAAAGAAGCAGAATCAGTGAGGGGGCGTTCCAACGTTGGCGACAATGTCAACAAAACAGAGGAGAAGACGTACGGGATTGACGGCGATACAAATGGGGCCAGTGTACGTGTATGGGATCTGGCGGAAGAAGCGCTGCTTGAGGTTGAAGAGGATGGCCGGCTCGTGGAGGTAGTTGAGGTTGACCATGTCGTCGCAGCCGTTGGGACCGAGCGAATCATTCTGCAGCAGAATGGTCGATTTCTGGGTGGGCACAAAAGTTGAAAAGTTGGTAAGTTGGGGGTTCTCCAACTAATGAGGTCATCATGAACGTACGTCAACGGTGCGGATCGAGCCGGCCTCTGGCTGACGCGCGAGCTCTTCTTCATACTCGTCGCCGTCGAGAACGACCTCGACGGTGGAGTCGTTTACGACATGGCCCTTGGTGATGGTCGCTTCGACCCAACTTACATTGGTATCTGGGACATACACCTACAGCATCATCGAAGAATCGTTGGGGGATTGTTCTACTATACGTCGCCATGCACAAAGAACCGTTAAGCGCGACGTATACACATACCTTGGTTTGCTCTGCATCCATGACGACGGATGCGATAGATTTGTGAGGGGAGGGGAAATGGAGGGGGGAGTGCGGGGTTGCTTCGTTTTTCGCGGGGTTGGTACACGTGGAGACACCGCTTAGACACCAGAGGCGAGGAAGGGATGAACGGCGCGTGTGGACAACGGCGAAAAAGAAGAAGTCGCGCCACTGATCTACGGGGGGTTGGTTGGGTTTCTCTCTTCCTCCCTCGAGGGCGGTGGCCAGCAGAAGTCAGCCAGGCAGCCACATCAACAGCACACCACTCCCAGATGGATGCTTCTCTTCTGCCGAGATCCACTTAAAATTTGTATTGCATAGTTTAACCTAGTCGCGAGCTGCTCCAAAGCCAGCCATGTGAGACTCATATTCGGCACCACCCAAAAACCCATTCGAAGGGAGTGGCGCCGACCAGCTGGGAGAACTTCAAGTTTGCTTTTCTTTCGCCATCTCCCTTTTTTGGCTGAGCGGATCTTCTGGCTCAACTGGCGATCATCCACTTGGGGGAACCCACCATTTTTCCGGACTTTATCCGGAGTCTATAGGGGACCTTGATCATGCAGCTCTGTCCACTAAATGTGGCGTTATCTCCCGCTCCCGACAAGTATATCCTTGGTCGGTTTAATATCGATTGGGGGCTTAGCAGGGCTAAATGGCTGCACCACCGCGTAACAGTGCCATTAAGCCAAAAGTCACAGAAGCGAGGTATTAAAACTTTTGCGCAGCCCCACACCACTGGTCCCACTCTCCTACCACCGTGGCAAGCGCAATGTTCGTTCGCTCCACACTTGGAGATCAAGGGTTGTCGTGCTTTGCTGGCTCGGCTGCCATGATGAGCTTTAGCAGATCGTCTCGCGCCCGCTCGCTTCAAGTGGAGATCAGACCAGGGGATCATTAGAAGAGGGCGGACTACAGTACTGTATTGGTTCCGCCCAGCCATTCCATATTGCAGTGGATCCGAAGATGCTAACCAGAACACTTGCCCACAAGCCGTGGCCCTACTGTAAAATTATGATACAGGACAGTGTGCAGAGCGCAGAGCTGTCCCACAAAAAGATTGACTGATCCCTGTGTCTGGTTTGTCGTCTCTGGATTTCATGAGTCCGAGAAACAAAGATCGAGAACACGAAGGAGATTCTTTCTCATCTGGATCATCCCAATCTTTGCTCAATGTCCCAGAGTTCTCAGCACTATTAATCTTCTCAAAACCCCTAATAACCTATAACTGTGAAAAACAAAAAAGCTTTTCTCTCACCTAGAATATGTCCGAAAAACCTATAACGGGGCATAATGCATATCTACCAGTGATGCTTAGAGGCACGGCAGCATGACCAAAGACCCCACACAAATCACACCAATTAAATTGGTGTTCCCTCCTCTTGACCCATGACGACAGTCAGCTCCCCCGGCTTTGTTCCCGCCAAAGTGAAGTGTTGGGGGAACGACAAACACTCTTGATCCCTATTAAAACCGATTGCAGGAGGTTTCTCGATTCTTCCTTCTTTTTCCAGGAATCCTCCTCCAGTCTGCAGTAACCCCATCCATCCATGTGGTTACGCTAGTGCTGTACCTACAGTATTGGATATGCTGGTGGCCGCCATCTCAAGGGGTACACTACAGCGGACCATGCGCTTGTCGTCAGTGGGCGTGCGCGTGCGCCGCGTGTTGCCGCGGTCGGCGCTCGCGTGGCTCTTTTCTGTCTTCCTCGTCCACGGCGCCATACTGCGCGTGCTCTCGGCGTCGCGCGTGCTCGCGAAATGGGCCAATAACCACGAGCGCGCGACGTGGGCAGTCGCGCTCGGCTTGTGTGTTGGCGTATTGGAGGACGCCTGCGTCTGCGTGGCCGTCACCATCTCCCTGTGGCTGCTGGGCACACTTGGTGTTACTGGCCAGCGGCTCTTCACGGCGAATCGTCACCGACTTGAAGTTGAAGGCACGACGACCACTTCGTCGTCGTTGTTATCCCCATCTTCTTCTTCTTCGTCTTCGCTGGTGCCAACGGCCACGCTCGTGGCCATTCATTTCCTGCTCGCGAATGCCGCGTTCTACATCGACCTCGTCTTTGTGCGCACGCGCCACATGCGCTTCACATGGGACTTTGTCGCGCTCGCGTGGCGCAACCGCCGCGACGCGTTCGCGCAACTTGAAGTCGACGACACGGAATGGCTCGTTGCGTTGGAAATGGGCAGCGTCACGCTGTTTTGCACCGTGTTAATGTGGCTGCGGCTCGACGACCGCGCCGCGTGGCGCGCGTACCCGCTCGCAGAGTGGGACCACGAACTCTGGCGTGCAACGGTGCGCCGTGCGAGGAGCAACTGTAGCCATGCATTAGACGAGCCAGCGTCCCCAACTGAGTCTCGAGCGTCTCCAGTGCGACTAGCAAAGGAGCTGCAAGACGGCGACGTTGAAGCTGCCAATGATGCCGCGCAGCTACTTGAGCCAGGGCAACGTTCGTCTGGCTCGTCTTTCTCGCCCTCGCAAGAACGCTGCGGTGGACTCGTCGTGCGACTCTTGCGACTCGTGATACTGTGGTGTGTCTTGACCGCGACGACGCTCGTCATCACCAAGACGGCGCCGTCGCTCGTGGCCATGCTGGCCTGGAACGCGTCACTATGTGAGCCGCTGCGTCTCGCCACGGGCGTCGAATGCATGACGACGCGCTCGATCCACCTCCCGCAAAAGCTCCGCAGTCTCCTCGACACGACGACCGAGCAATGCACATTCGTACAAGACGACGCCGATACGCTCGTGCGCAAGACACTCGGCTTTACGGGTCCGCTCGCGTTTGACGTTGCGGTCCAGCGCCATGAGAAACCCAACGTGTTGGTGGTCGTCATCGAGTCGTTTCGCCAGCGCGACTCGCGGTACTTGCTCGCGTCACGCCATCTCGACCAGTTTTTGCCGCACAACATTTCGCTCACGCCCCATTTTGACGCGTGGACAAAGCGCGGCGTTGGCTTTCGCAGTATGTGGTCGTCGTGGCGCACGAGCCGCTCGCTCGAGCAGATTCTGTTTGGACAGCTTCCGCTCGACAGTGCGACCGACTCGGGCATAACCACTGGCCGTACGAGCGTACGGCTCTCGGGGATCCCGCAGCTGCTCAAGGCCAAGGGGTACGAGACGCTGTTTACGACCGGGTCGCGGTTGGATTATGACGAATGGGATACGTTTCTGCCGAGCCACGGCTTTGACATGTGCATGAATGGCTGGGATCTGGCCGAGATTGGCCAGCACGAGCTGGGCATTGACTGGACACGCGGTGACCACATGATGGCATACTGGGGCATGCACGACGACCTCACGTTTGAAGTACTGGGCCACGAGCTCAAGAAGAAGCACGCCGCGAAGGCGAATGGCGCGGCGCCGCCCTGGTTTGCAATGCACTATACGATCTCGAGCCACGTGCCGTTTGACGAGCGGCCCGACTGGTTTTACCGGTATCGTGAGAGCGACCAGATGCCCAACTTTTCGGCGCTGTACGAGTCGTTTGAGGACTTGGAGATTCGCGAGCTTGTCCAGAACTATGCCGAGATGCGGTACTTTACCGACCTCACACTCGGTTCCTTTCTCGGCGATCTGGAGCGCAGCGGTGTGCTCAACGATACGATCGTTGTCATCACGGGCGACCACGGCCACAGTCCCGAGAACGGCGCCGCGATGCCCGAGGAAGACCAGGTCGGTGCCATGAACGTTGCGGCCGCATTAATCGCCGAAGGGCGGTTGGGAAAGTACGCTGGCACCATCATTGACGATGTCACGGCCCACTACGACTGGCTCAACACGATCGCCGACATTGTCGGTCTCCCACAAGACGGCTTTTTGCAGACGGGCATTGGTCGCTCGCTCAAGCGCAAGCCACTGGACGCTGACCGTGTCGTGTACAGCCACAACCCGGCACTCAACCTCGCGGCCGTGCAGGGCCACACGCGCATGGAGTTTTATGCCGATGTGCCGGACGTTGTGCGCGTGTTTAACATTGAGCAAGACCCACGCCGCGAGAAGGATCTCCGCAGCGACATTCCCAAGTCGAGGCTCCATGAGATTGAACGCATTTGCGATGAAGCGCGTGCATTGAATGGGTATTTCACAGAGCGCTGGCAGGCGGATTGTCTGTTGCCACCGCACGACTGTCAGCAGCCATGACGGCGAAAGGAATACATGAAATTTTTGAATGTCACGCAACTACCGAAGATACGTACGGCACAAATGGCAACACCAAAGTGGACCGTTATCCTCGGCAGCCCCTGCCGGTAGTCTCCTCGATCGAGCTAGAGCTCTTCTCCTTGATAATCCCGGACGGCCACAGCGTAGTCAAGGTGGGGGCCACAGTACGCAAAGATCGTCGCGATCAGATACGCGTCCAAGCCAAAACGCGCGGGTTGCCACGAGCGAAGTACACTGAGAAAGCTGCGCTTCTGCATTGCGAGGCCCGACTGGCTCGGTGGGAACAGCGGCAGCGGTTGGTTCAGCTCTGGGTGTAAGTATCGATGACGGCTTTCGAGAAACGCAAGCTCAAAGACGCGGAAGCTCGTTGGTGCACTCCAAATCGTGGACGCCAGTGCCCGTACCGCAGGCGTCCAGTCCACATTGTTCTCGCCATACTCGATGTCCAAGAGGCTGATCTCCAGTCGCAGCGCACGCAGAGGACACGCTCGGCGGCGAGCAAACATCGCGCGGATCGCTGAATCGAGTTGTTGGATTCGGTCGGCCGTGACGAAAAGTCCGAGTGAGTGGAGCCGCTCGAGGCGGTGCATCCACTGGAAAGACTGCGCCGTGAAGCGA
>JAADVC010000614.1:0-18012 GCA_023334575.1 Pythium volutum
ATGCGGCACGTCTGTCGACTGTTGCACCGTGTCCACAAATCCCCGTGTGGTTGCGGATCACGTATAAATTCTACGAGGCCAATGTCTTCGCGACGATTTTCCAGATCGTCGTGGCTCAGTATGGTGCCCGCGCGTTATCCTCAAAGTTCACCCACGACGAGCACACGCTCACGGCTCGAGCCCGTTTCGAGATCTTGGAAGTCGAGTTCAACTATCGTCTTGAAGTTGACTGGCCCGATCTTCGTCGTCTCTGCAGTCTCATCGAGTATGACGTGCTTGTCCACAACGTCCCGAGAGTGGGCACCGGCCTGGACCTGTCCGCGTCGACAAGTGCGGGCCACAGTGTGCGCAGCCTCATTGAAGACCTACAAGGACTCGTGGCTGGCATTGGCATACCGGGATTTGACGGCGTGCACATGCTCACGGTCTCCAGTGAGTCGCCCGTCGATCACCTGTTGCCTCTTCTATCGGCCGCTCAAGTCAGTACGGCTCTGAACACAGTCCTTGTTTTCGTCAATCGAGCCGACGTGTTCAGTGAGCAGCTCGTGGACTTGTGGCGTTGCGTCGCGTACGCGCTGTTCAGCTCGCACGCACAACATCGTATCACTCGTCTGGCACTCGCGCTCAAAAGTCTGCGCACAGAATACGTGGGCGCCATCTTGGTGCCGGCGTGTTTGACCGTCTCCTCAGTCGTGGATCGAAGCACGTTCGCTGCTCTCGAGTTTTCTTGAGTTGCCCTGACGACGACGACTCGAAGGCGCTTGCGTACGACCTCCCCGCTCCAGTGAAGCTGCGCGTCATTGAGGTATGCGACTCAGAGCACGCTGTCCACGCGGTGCTTCTCCCCGGATGGGGGAAAGCGTGGGCCCGTGGTCAGATAGCAGTCACGCGACAGACTAAGGCGAATGTGCCGTCAACGGCGAGCAGAAGCTTCCGAAAAATCATAATCACGGACCTCTCGGAAGCGTCGATGCCAGCCGTGCTGCGTCTCCTAAGTCTCATCGGCCGTGAGGTCGAGCATCTGGCGATTGAAGAGGCCAGCCATGGCACGACGCTGGATCAATGGTTTACGGGCATGCTTTTGGAGCTTCCACGGCTTCGCAAGGTCACCATCACACACAAATCGCGCATCGAGAATCTCGAGACATTGGTCGACGCCTCGAGAGTTTGGTTCTCGAGTGCAACGTCGTCGTCTCGGACGTGAACCACTTGTGTCGCTTTTTCTCGGCACTTGGGGACCCTCACCACTGCCTCGCCGCGAACCTGGGGAAGCTCTACTTGACGCTCCTACCCTCTGTCGATATCTCCCTCGGAATGCGCGCACTCGTCGATGCGCTGCACGTGAACAGGCGGCTGCACACGATCCGCTTATGGTGTGAGTCTCTATCACCTCGCCAGGGCGACAGAGACGCCGCCATGGAACTTCTGGCTCCGCTAGTGCAGACCAAACCAACGTGTCGACCGGAGCCGCTTGGAATCCGTGAGAACCTCGCGATTTTGAGTGTCGTGAACGACCATTCCTCACGATCTGTTCTCGACCAACTCGACGCCGCCACGCTCGCTCTTGTGTTTGCGTTTGCCGCCCACGGCCGAGCGCGGGATTTACAATCCTCGATGACCATCCAGGTCTATTGGTGTGATTCTATGACACTCCTTACAGCAACACTCGTCGCGCACCATTTGGGCACCACTCTGCCCCTTTACGCACAAAAACGAGTAAATTACCGCAAAATATAAATATGACGGTAATATATGTCATCTCTGATGATAGAATCAGACGCTCGAGGTCTGATTCCAGAAATGTGGAGCTCACGACCTCAATTCACCTGCGTTGGAGGCGATTTCGGCAGCTATAGAAGCCTTTTGAATAGGGATTGTCGTCCCTTGTGCCGAGCGCGCGCAGCACCGCTGTTCGCGGGAGAAAACCGCAAGCTCTTAGAGCACTTCGTGATTCTATGAGGATGAGTGAATGCTGTTTGCAATGCAAACTTTGCATTGATCGTCGGTTACGACGCTAGCTGCATCAAACGCTGTGACAGGCCAGGCCAAACAAAGCCTGATCACTGTGGTTTTTGCTGCCTAAATCCCTTTTTAATGCTGAAAAATCGCATTTAGACACTGTTCACATCTCCCTAGTCATCGTTTTTCACAATATTTGTGTATACCAGTACATTTGATGTCGGGCCAGTGCATCGATTTCAGATATACTAATATAACGCTAGAAACGGCTACCCGCGCGTAGCGATTGCTGGCGATGGTAAGTCTACTGTACGGCACTGTACCGTAGTGCACCCAGCAGACTTCAAGTGCTCCGAAACCTTTCAGTCTTGTTCGACTTCGTTTGGTTCTTTGTGAAAATCCGGATTCTCGTTCTCTCTGTGTTTCTTCACTGTCACCGGACTGGTTTCTTCACCCGAATGCCATCTTGGCTTCCAGTGCCATGACGTCATGACCAGTGGTCTGGTGTGGAATGATCTGAGACCATTCGCCTAAACGGCCCTTTTACCAGAACACGACCTGATGGACAGTGCACGTCCCCAACACGCAGCACAGGCGTTGACCAATCTACCGTTATTTGAGATTGTAGGACCTTGGGAGATGTCCTGATTCCCATCACGTGTCAAAAATTTGTCACGCCAGCTGAGACCCTTTTTGTTTCGAATCGGGAACAGTGTTTCGGACCTCTTGGACTTCAGTCCTCAAGTCCCGCCACACCACGCAAGTCACCAAAGCGACAGCACCACCGCCACCACCGCCAGCGCAAGACACTAGAGACCATGAACGCTACCCACACTACGGTTTCCTCCCCCGTGAACGTTGGGTACTGGGGCGTACCCACCGCGTCGGTCGACTGGTGCGAGATCAACTACCAGCACACGCCGCTCATTGCCGAGTTTTGGAACACAGTGAGCAACGTGCTCTTCATCGGGCTCGGCTGCTATGGCCTCGCGCGGTCGATCCGCGAAGGCTTTGAGTGGCGTTTCCGTGTGCAGTTTTTCCTCAGCATTGTCACGGGCGTCGGCTCGGCCATGTTCCACGGCACGCTCCAGCTCGTGCACCAGCAGTGCGACGAGACGCCCATGATCTGGGGTGTCCTAGTCTGGTACGTTCTGATCAAATATCTAATGAATCCGTGTACAAAAGGAGACTGACGTGGACGCTTTCAATGATCAGGATCTACATTATGTACGACAAAGAGATTGTCAACTCGGGCCTGCCCGAAAAGTACGTCGTCGCGCTCTTCACGCTCGTGGGCGCGGGCTATGCGACGTTCCACGCGCTGTTCCAGATCGACATTGTGTTTCAGCTCTTTTTCGGCATTCTCTGCTGGTGCTGCTTGCTGCGCTTGATTGGCCACTACGCGACTGTGCAGGATCCGCGCGCGCGTGCCGTCGCACGGTCGGCCATGCGTAGCGTGATTATCGGGTTCTCGTTCTGGCTCATCGACTACCACTATTGTGGCGCCATGCAGGCGCTGCCCGTGAACCCGCAGGGGCACGCGTGGTGGCACTTGCTCATGGGCGTCTGTGTGTACCACGGCCCCGTGTTTATGCAGTACGTGCGCGCCGAAGAGCTCCAGCAAAAAGCCGAGGTCGTGCACATGGGCTTTGGACTCCACACGATTATCATCCACGACGACGACAACACGCACAAGGGCGGCAAGAAGACACAGTGATCAAAAGCCGCTCCCTCCGAATCCCCCCGCGAGAGATTTTTTAGAAGACCACTTTTCCGTTCTTTTGCATCCATGTTGCGTAAAATTGCATCCAAGTTGCGTAAAATTGAAGTTTCGACGAGTTCACCTTCATCATGATTGGTCAAAATTGGATTCTAATGGCATTTCATCCAATCAAATCGGTTGAAAGGGAGTCCAGAGTGCAGGTCCCTTGCCAAAAAGAGCCACGTCGGACTTGTGTCACCGACCGTCCGTGAGCAGCTCCAGTAAACACAGACAGACCGGCAGACGAGATCCGATACGAACCATGGCGCTGAGCAAACCGATGCAGATGCTGGCGGCGGCGTCGGCCGCGGGCGTGGGCGGCTTCATGGCCACGAGCATTCTCTATCCGCTCGACACGATCAAGACGCGGCTCCAGTCGGGCGGCTCGCTCTTGGACGACGGCGACAAGGACGCGCCAAACAAAAAGAGCCTCGTGGCCGTGCTGCGCTCGTTCTACCGTGGGTACCAGTACAAGGCCGCCGAGTCGACGACGTCCAAGTTTCTCTACTTTTACGCCTACACGCTGCTCGCGCAGCTCGTGGCACCGCCAAATGGTAAGGGCATTGCGACGGCGACAAACTTGGCGATCGGCTACCTGAGCGAGTTTGCGCACTTGCCGCTGACGCTGCCCATGGAGGTGATCGCGACGCGGCTCCAGACGGGCGCCAAGGGCGCAAGCGGCGGCGTATTGCAGATCATCCGCGGGGTGTTCAAGGAGAGCGGTATGGCCGGCTTCTACAAAGGATTCCGCGCCTACTTTGTGCTCTGTCTCCAGCCAGCGATCCAGTACACGGTCTTTGAACGCATGAAAGAGATGTACTTGCGCCGCGCCAATGCCACTGCCAAGGCGCTGTCGGCTTTGGAGGTAAGAGAGAGAGAGAGAGAGAGCTCTCGCAAATCGCGATTGGGATTATTCCTGTGCTGATATTAGTGTGTTCGGTCTGGATTAGGCCTTTGTGCTGGGCGCGATCGCGCGATCGATCGCGACGCTGCTGCTGTTCCCGTACATTCGCGCCAAGGTGCTTGTGCAGTCGAAAAACAAGAAAAAGACTCACGCGGCTGTGGGCACGGAAGGCGCTGCTGCTGCTGCCAAGAAGGACGAGAAGGAAGACGGTGTGGTCGCGACGCTTCAGCGCGTGTACGATGAAGAAGGCCCGCTCGCGCTGTACACGGGGCTCACGCCCGAGCTCACCAAGGGCGCGCTGTCGTCGGCGCTCATGCTCATGATCAAGGAAAAGATCCAGGCGTACATTACGTTTATGCTCATTCTCGCAAGCATGGACTCGTCCGAGGACTAGAGAGCCTCGTTTCCCAGTTTGCGTGTTGCTGTCCTTGCCACAGAAGAACGCACGCTAAGGAAATGTACCTTTCCCGACTCTTTGAGATATTCATGGCATGTGTGTCGGATGGTGGTGAGACCAAATCATAATACATGAGACGGACCCGAAACAATGAACACTTTCTCTTTAACGTTATTCAGGACTCAATCCGTCCTGTCGTTTCACAGCACAATGGGGGTTCGACCAATGGCCTCGGCCATGAGTGCGTTCTCAATGGCAATATGCATTTGGGACGCGCTCTTGTCGTACACGGTCGCGAGCAGCTCCGTCAGTAGCCCAACGTCTTCGGCGACTTGCAGATTCGGACTGGGATCTCGTACTGGAGACGTTGCAGTATCGCTATCGCTCGGACTCGGACTGGACGACGGACTCGGCCGCGACCGCGCCGAAAAGGTCGGAAAGTAGTTGCCCAGCGTATAGCAAATGCAGCTCGACGGATCGTCGGGCACGGCCTGCATCCTGATCCTGTAGAACAAAGAAGCAGCGTCTGAGCATCCACGAGGCGTCCAGTAGTAAACCAGAAAAAAAGCGATGTAGGTGTACGCACCATCCAACTTCGTACAGCTTGAACGTGTCCTTGGCCACCTTGCTGGTCTCGCACTCGCCGTCCGAGACCCAGACCACCGTCACGCTGTCACTCTCGACGTACTGGCGGATTATGGCCGACGCCGAGAGCGTACACACACGCTGGCCGAGCGGCAGCGACAGCGTCGTGGTCGCAAACAGCGTATCGTCTCTGCGCTCGACCGTCTAATGAAAAAACGTTCCCAGTCAGCCGTCGAGACCACACCCAGAGAACTAGCCATCATAACGTACACGGTCCATGCCTGCGACATGGTTGCTCACGCTGTTGAACGCGAGCAGCTTCCACGTTTCGCGCGCGACCGCCTGGAACGCGAACGGATACCGTCGCACGATCGTCCAGTCGACACGGAGATCGCTGGCTGCCGCGGCGGTAGTTGTGGTGTCTCGGTTCGATGACGTTGAGCTGCTCACGCTCGCAACGTCGTCGTCGTCCACGACCCGCACGTCAATGCTGCGCTGGTCGCGCAGCACGCTCGTCAAGCCACTGGCCGCGAGCGCCTCCTTTGTGCGCTGGAACTCACGCTCGCATGTCTCGCTGAGTTCGTCAAAGAGCGCACCGGTGCCGCGGCGCTTCTTGCGGTAACGCCTTCCGGCGCGGTCGCTATGACTCGTAGTGGCGGCGCCAAACGCTGTGAGGTTCGGTCGCTTGCGGATCACGCGCTCAAGCGACTTGGCGAACTTGAGCTGGCCTTCGAGCTCGGCACGGAGCCGCACGTTTTCGTTGAGCGACTTTTGCTTTTCGACGAGCTGCTGCTGCGCGATGCGTTGCCAGGTCGCGGTGTCGCCGACGCGCGCGAGCTTGTCGTCGTTGGCGCGCTCTAGCGCAAGCAGCTCAAGCTCGAGCTCGCGCACCTTGGTCTTGAGATAGTCGAGCTCTTGCTTCTGGCGGTTCTGGTACGGCTTGGCCGTGGGCGCGCTGGACGCCGCGTCCAGAGGATCCAGAGAATCCGGAGCCGCGTGCAAAGCGGCGGCGGCAAGGTGCTCGGCGGCCACGACGAGCTGGAGCGTGTCGAGCATTTCGGCCTCGGTCAGCGCATAGTCGTCGCTGTCCATTATTTGAGGCGTACTTTCCTTGACTCTGCTGAGATCCCCTGGATCGCGTTCGTGTTCTCCAGTTGCTCTCGGGATTTTCGTTCTCGGTTTTTTTTTGTTCCCGCGCTTGAGCTGAGCCTTTCCGGTAACAGGGAAGAGTTCTTTGGGTCCGAAAAAGGAAGTGGTTCTTGGCCAAGAACAAAAATCGAAATGTGTCACCGGGTGGACGGTCCCCGGACGATGACTTGTTGCGGACGATTGAGTTGGAGACTCGAATGGTTCACAGGGAACGCGACGTGATCGACAGGCAGAGGCTGGTGACAGTCGCAAGCGACCGCCGGACCAGAAGATTGGTCCGATGGGGACTTTCCAGGGCCTCAGTGGGACCGCGCGGCCGCGGAACAAAATACAAAAAAACTGCACTCGCAAAGAAAATTTGGTAGAAGAAACGAACTGACTCAGCACGACGCGTCACGCTCTCACTGAAGCCTCACTGAAGCGAGACACTTGACTTTTGCTTGACGCATAGGCGACCGAGGAAGAAAGAATGAGAAAGAGATCGAGTTGTGGATGCCTCCACCGCTGAGTTTTGGCAGCCTTAGGTGAACACCTGTGGGTTGCTTCGAAGTAGCTCCGAATTCAACTCATTCGAGGTATGAAACCCACAGTTCGACTGAAGGATCCGTCAACTCGCTTGACTGGACGTACGGGTACGTCGGTGCGAGAGGACATCAAGTACAGTGAGGACACTTGAGAACACAAAAACACGAAACAACAACAAAACAAAAAGAGTCACCAGATTTTCTTTCCAACCGAGACACACAACAGTAGCTGATTTATTTTGTTCCAGCGTTTTTCTTCTCCAGCGAGGCTCTGCCCATGAGCTCTGTGAGCGTGCACGTGTAGATGCAGCCCACTGTATTCTCATAAATGCTTTTATCATAATTTTTTAAAGTAAACATTTAATGTTAGCGGTGGAGACGGCGACGGCGCCACGCCGACTTTCTAAACAACAGCAATAGCAGAAGTGAGATCTCAGTCTCCTTAACTCTATCGTTCTCAACCAACGCATCTCCAGCTCGGGGTTCTTTTGGATGGACTTGTTGATCAAATGAAGCACTTTGGCCTGCTCCTGGCCGTCCATTCTCGGTCGTCGCGCACTGGCGGTCGATAGTAATTGGTCAGCGACGCGCTTCCAAAATATATTCCCTGTCTGGCTGCTCTGGGTGGTGGCGCTTGCGCAGACTATCAAGCTGGCTTTCAAGCGATGCCGCAAGTGCGCGGACGGCATCGAGCTCGTGGTGTTCATGGGCGACGCGTCGTACTCCACTAGTGACGAGACCGCTTGGTTCTCGTGTCTGGACTAAGGTTCTGGCACCAGACCAAGTGAGGTTCAAGTACTTCGTACAGCACCAGAACTTGCTCGGGAGACCCGAACGCAGTTGTGGTTCTCAAAGGTAGGGCGAGACGCACAAGTTGAGGATGATGCTCCCATGAAAGAATCAGCGCTTCAACGCAACCAGCTTGTCCGATGATCCAGATATTGATACATTTGATACGTTTCCCTCGCCTCCTTTGGAAAACAACCCGAAACCGAACTGTTCGGTCACTCCAGTGAGATCTCGCCCATGAGCTCGGCGATGACGCACGTGTAGATGCTGCCAATCGTGCTCTCATACACGCTCAACGCAATCTCAGTGGCGAGCCCAATGTCTTTTGCGGCCGTGCTCAGCTCCTGAGACGGTTCCAGCGGCTGTGGCGCAAACTGCACGCACGTGCGAAAGATCGACTTGTGAAGCGGATCCACGGGCGACGGCTCAAAGACGACCCTGGAGGAGGAAATCACAGTGACGTGAGTGACATCCCCATTCAGTCTCTTCCAGCCTAGTGTTACGCACCATCCTTTTTCGTGTATGCGGAACGAGCTGGACGGGTCCGTGTCATTGTCGCAGCGACCAACACATTCCCACACATACGTCATGCGGTCGCCCTCGACAAACCGCCGCATGGCCATGTCGCCATTGAGTGTGTAGAGACCAAGCGAACGGCCGATCCTGCAGACACCAAAGACGTCGTCGCCACGGGCCTGGACGACCTACCATTTTTAACACGCTTGATTAAACCCATACCAGGAAGAGATCCTACACAACGGAATCGTTTGCGTACCTTTTTGAAGGCGACGTCCATGTCGGTTGCGCACGTCGATTTTGACAGAAGGCCCCAGGTTGACGCGGTGACTTGCGCAACGTGGAAGGGTATTATGCGGCTCTCGGCGACCTCTAGGCTCATGGCGCTTTGCCCGTCGTCCGAGGTCATGATCATGTTGACTTTGCGCTTGCTCTCGTTCGCTTGCCGTACGCCGGCGCGGTCTAATACCGAGTCGGTGCCAGAATACGCGTTGGCAACGTCGTTAAAGAGTCGACTGTAAATCTCATTCGAGCTTCTCGTGTCGAGTGGTCGCGATGGCGATGGCACGACGCCAAGTTTCTAACGGACAACGACAGGAGAAATGAGATTTCAGCCTGCCTGTGTATCCATCCGTATCAACAAGACACACGCCACATACCTCTAAATCGGGGATCTTTTGGATAGACTTGTGGATGGCCTGGAGCACCTTGGTCTGGTCCTGGAAAATCTCCTTCAGGCGTCCATTCTCGGCCATCGCGCGTTGGCGGTCCAGCAGTAGTTGGTCGGCCACACGCTTCCAGAAAAAGTTGGCGCCTGGTTGCTCGGGATGGTGGCGCTTGCGCAGACTAGCGAGTTGGCTTTCAAGCGATGTCGCAAGCGAACGCACGGCATCGAGCTCGTGCTTGGTGCGCTTGCGCTTTGGTTTTGTTTCGCAATTTTCCGTAGGCGACGTCTCGCACTCGACAGGACTGCTGTGCTCCGAGCTGCTGTCGGTCGAATCGGCATCCTCCTTGTCCATGGACCGGGCGTGCAATTGCGCCGTTGGCGCAGCGGTGGCGGTGTCCAACACAAAGGAGCTATTCGTGACCGCGAAGGGATCACTTGTAAACGACGCTTCTAGAGACTCCGCCGACGCGAGAGCGACCCTGTCGAACGCGCCAAAGTCTACCGGTTCATTGTCGATGGTCGTGAGTGCGTCCAGTAGCTCCTCGTCCGAGAAAGCAAAGGTCGTGGGCGTCGTCATGCTCTTCTTGATGAATGAGCAGATCAGTTCAGACCCATTTCTTGCAGTCCCTAAAAAAGTGTTCAGAATCCTGTTTTTACACCTAAAAAGGAAATAATATACGGTTTTAGGGTGGCTCACATCATTTTCGAATCAGACTAAGCCACCAGCACTCTGTCCAGAGTGTGTGCTGATTACGCCTCCGGATTACGCTCGTTCGTCGTAGCGCTTGTTCTCAATCTCTTGAAGCTGGCGGCGCAGGATCTTGCCCGTCGCGCTCTTGGGGATCGCGTCAATGAATTCGACTTCGCGTACTTTCTTGAAGGCCGCGACCTTGCTCGCGACAAACTCCATGACGTCCTCGGCCGTGACGCTCGGATCCTTGCGTACGACATAGGCCTTGGGGATCTCTTCGCCCATGGCGTCGTACCCACGCACGGCGCACGCGTCAGCGACCAGTGGGTGGTTGTTGAGCACGTCTTCCAGTTCTGCTGGTGCGACCTGGTGACCCTTGTACTTGATGAGCTCCTTGACGCGGTCCACGACGTGCACAAAACCATCGTCGTCAATGTATCCGATATCTCCCGTGCGCAAGAAGCCTTCGGGCGTGAGCGTCTTTTGCGTGGCCTCGTCGTTCTCGTGGTAGCCCATCATAACCTGTGGCCCGCGGTAGAGCAGTTCGCCCTTCTCGTTGTGCGGTAAATCCTTGTCCGTCATGGTGCACTTGACCCGCAACTCCGTGTTGGGCGTGAGGCGACCCGCACTTCCCTGTAGAGTTTCCAACGGGTTAGCTAGATGTCCACATAGTCAGAGCACAGAACCACAAATGGAATCGTACAGGCTTGCGGAGGTGATCTTCCGTGTAGCTCACGGCGGGCGAGGCCTCGGTCATGCCGTACGCCTGCTTGACCTTGACGTTCAGTCGCTTGCTCACTAACGCCTCGACCTCCTTGCCCATGGGGGCACCGCCCGAGACCAAGAACTTGGTGCCCGACAGATCGTACTTGTCGACCAGCGGGTGGTGCGCGAGGAAGATCGCAATGGGCGGCGCAATGTTGGCCTTGGCGATCTTGTAGGTCGACAGCGCGTTCAGAAACGTCTCGGGCTCGAAGCGCGGCAGCACAACGTTGGCGGCGCCTTGGTACATGGCGACGTGCATGAGCATCATGGCGTAAATGTGGAAGAAAGGCAGCACGGCAATCATGTGCGTGCCAAAGTCTTCGCAGTGGGTCACTTGGAACGTGTTGGCCATGAGGTTGCGCGCATTCAGCGCCACGCCCTGAGCACATCGAGCAATTAGCGTCAGCGTCTCTGTGTGTGGCTTGACAGTCTATGGACCATTGACTTACCTTGGGCAGACCGGTCGTGCCCGACGAGAACGGCAGTAGAATGGTTTGTTCCGGGTCGATACGCTCAAAGTTGAAGAATTCAAAGTCGCGCTTCATGACCTCGCTGCACAAATACACCAAAAGTCGAGTGAGTAACTTGGTGGGGAGAGCATCTACCGAGACTAAACCTACTTGATGGACTTGAACTTGGCCGGTTCCGTAGAGCCGCCCATCGTGTAGATCTTGGACTTTTCAATGCCCACAATGTCGGCGGCCTCGAGCGCAACGTTCTCTAGCGCACGGTTCACGACAATGTATTTGGCCTGCTCTCCATACCAACCGGTTCGCGTTAGTGCCACAGTATGTTCAAAGTACCAAGTGAGTGGGCACGTACGTTCGCCGCCTTGGCTTGCTGCGCGAGTTCCTTGGCATTGAACATCGGCGAGGACGTCGAGCACACGACGCCCAACGCATACGCCGCTAGACACGATACAACTGTGAGGATGGCGGGAGCAGAGTGCGGGCAAAGGGTTTGAGGGCGTACCCAGAACGACAAGCGGATACTCGACGCAGTTGAACGAGTGCAAGAGAATGGTCTAAAGCAAACAGCACAATGCGGGTGAGCACCATTGCACCATATCAAAATCACAGCGTGAAGCACACACGTACGTCGCCTTTCTTGACACCATCGTCGGCGAGCGCGACAGCGATGCGCTTGGACGCTTCGTACATTTCTTCAAACGTCATGGTCTCGTGGGTGATGCCACAGATGATGGCGTTGCGCTTGGCGTACTCGGGCAGCTGGTCGCCGACCATGTCAAAGATGGTCTTCTTGGGAATGTCGAGTTCGGGATGCGGCGACTGGTGGATGATGGTCGACAGCGCGCGCCCGGCCGGGAAGCGTGCGCTTTTGCGTGTCGACGCATTGGACGCGGCAGTGGCGGCGGACCGCGCGAGCGAGAGCGTGCGGCGAAGCATCATGGCGGTTCCGGTGCAGAAGGGGAATGGAGAGACCACGAGTCGTGTGCGTCTTGCAGAAGCAAGGGACTCTGTGGATGTTTTTGTGCTGATGTAAACAGAAGTGAGCTCCCCACATTTTAGTCTCAACAGATGGTCGACACCGGCTTGAAGTTCGGTGGGGTTATGTACCCGAATATAGGTACACTGTATCCAGAACGGAAACTGAGGGTACCAAATAGATGGTACATTTGCGTGTCAAACAAGGAGCTCCTCGTTTTGAAGCAGCTGGCCGAAGTGATGAGTTGGCCAAGAAAACGACAGGCACGGCAAATGATACAATACGCTTTCATTCCGATAAGGTAATCAAGGCCGCAATCACCCCAACGGCCCGTTGGGGTGATTGTGTCTGGCATGCGTGTCGCGGTCGTCAGGTGTGAGCTCCCACAACATCCTCGTTATGGGTATCCATAGAGTACGAAGTACGTACTTCGAAGTATTGATCTACCATGATACTCTTGCAAAAGAGGGCAAATGAGGTGGTCTTAGGCAACGGCAGCCTGCACCACAGCGTCGCGGCGCTTGTTCTCGACCTCCTGGAGCTGGCGGCGCAGGATCTTGCCCGTCGCGCTCTTGGGGATCGCGTCAATGAATTCGACTTTGCGTACTTTCTTGAAGGCCGCGACCTTGCTCGCGACAAACTCCATGACGTCCTCGGCCGTGACGCTCGGATCCTTGCGCACGACATAGGCCTTGGGGATCTCTTCGCCCATGGCGTCGTACCCACGCACGGCGCACGCGTCGGCGACCAGCGGGTGATTGTTGAGCACGTCTTCCAGTTCAGCCGGCGCGACCTGGTGGCCCTTGTACTTGATGAGCTCCTTCACTCGATCCACAATGTGCACAAAGCCGTCGTCGTCAATGTAGCCAATGTCGCCGGTCCGCAAGAAGCCGTCTTGCGTGATGGTCTTTTGCGTGGCCTCGTCGTTCTCGTGGTAGCCCATCATGACTTGCGGCCCACGGTAGAGCAGTTCGCCCTTCTTATTGTGGGGCAGATCCTTGTCCGTCATCGTACACTTGACCCGCAGTTCGGTATTCGGCGTGAGGCGGCCCACGCTTCCCTGTGCCCACAAACATCCACAAGTCAGCTTTCAGGATTTGGCAACGCCTCCTCGGTCATTACTACTGAAAAAAAGGGATGGTACCGGCTTGCGGAGGTCGTCTTCGGTCCAGTTGACGGCGGGCGAGGCCTCGGTCATGCCGTACGCCTGCTTGACCTTGACGTTCAGTCGCTTGCTCACTAACGCCTCGACCTCCTTGCCCATGGGCGCGGCACCCGAGACCAAAAACTTAGTGCTCGAGAGATCGTACTGGTCGACTAGCGGGTGGTGGGCAAGGAAGATCGCGATGGGCGGCACAATATTGGCCTTGGCGATCTTGTACTTGGAGAGTGCATTCAGAAAGCTCTCGGGGTCAAACCGCGGCAAGATGACGTTGGCCGTGCCTTGGTACATGGCGCAGTGCATGAGCATGGTCGCGTAAATGTGGAACAGCGGCAGCACCGTGATCATGTGGGCGCCAAACGTTTCCACGTGCGAGACCTGCATGGCGTTGGTCACCAAGTTGCGCGAGCTCAGCGCGACGCCCTTGGGCAGACCGGTCGTGCCCGACGAGAAAGGCAGCAAGATGGTTTGTTCCGGGTCGATACGCTCAAAGTTGAACAAGTCAAAGTCGCGCTTCATGACCTCACTGCACAAAAAAGAAATCGCACCCAAATTAGACAATTGCAGACACGCAAATGCCAGGCGTCAGCATCAAACCTTACTTGATGGATTTGAGCTTGGGCGGCTCGGCGGAGCCGCCGACCGTGTAGATGTTGCACTGGTCAATGCCCACGGTCTCGGCAGCTTCGATCGCGACGTCCTCGAGCGCACGGTTCGTGATAATGAATTTCGCCTGTGTGAGAATCGACCAATTAATAGTCGAGAAGGGATATAAAAATGAGACAGAGTTGATGGGTACCTTGGCCGCGTCCGCCTGCTGGGCGAGCTCATTGGCACCAAACATGGGCGACGTTGGTGAGCACACGGCGCCCAATGCGTACGCCGCTATACAGTCAGTAAGTCAGTAGAGGAACCGACAGATAGATAGATAGATAGAGAGAGAGAGAGACCGTACGTACCCAGTACGACGACCGGGTACTCGACACAGTTGAACGTATGTAACAGTATGACCTGAACCGTTTAAGAGCACGGTCAGAGACAGACAGTATATCAATACAGTAAAATGCACTGTGTACGTACGTCGCCTTGCTGGACGCCGTCGTTCGCGAGCGCGGCGGCGATGCGCTTGGCCGACTCGTACATTTCTTGAAACGTCATGGTCTCGTGGCTCAGTCCGCAGATGATGGCATTGCGCTTGCCAAACGCGGGCAGCTGATCGCCCACGACATCAAAGATTGTCTTGTTGGGGATGTCGAGCTCTGGATGGGGCGACTGGTGGATGATGGTCGACAGCGCACGAGTGGCAGGGAAGCGAGTGCCGCGTGCAGCGGCAAAAGCCGAAGCAGACCGCGCGATCGAGATCGTGCGACGAAGCATTCGTGCTAGTGGGTCTGGTTGTTTTCACACTGGCAGTGCCAAGTCCTTGTCCTGTGAGCGGCAGCGTTGGATTTGCCAAGGGCACAAGGCCACGCAGTGGGCTTCCAGCACACGTGGGTAACTTACCCAACGACTCGTGTACGGTACAGGATAGAGAATGGGATTTTCTCCCTGTCTGTCGGACCCCACCGAGTCCGTTGGCCTGTACACATCGTTGACGTGTAGCCACCCACTCAGCCTGGAAGTCCCATGCCATGGTGTAGCTCAACACAGCGAGTTCCAGCGTCACAGCAGCCGGCATCAGCATTATCGCTGGACCAGTCATATCCAAAGGATGGCGCCGGCAGAAACGAGAAACTCGCCCGCAAATCGCGTCTCAACCTCTCAGTCAAAATGTGACTCAATGGACCGATTGACACTACAGTACAGGACTGTACTGCATGCAGCCGTTTCAAAAAGAAAGTGAGCTGTTCCATTTTTTGGCGTCCGTTTTCTACGCACCAGATGGTGCGGGGAGCTGAAGTTCCGTATCACTTGTACCATTCGTGTGGTACACATTGTCGAGACCATCAACTTCAACAACAACCTCCATTCGAATAAGAAGGCTCGACCATTTACAAGGTGACTCGGCATTACTGAGACGACGGGACTAACTGGGAGCTTTAGACGGACATTACACAGTATCTTCAAGGTGCTTGTTCTCGCGTGCCTGCAGCTGGCGGCGCAGGATCTTGCCCGTGAGGCTCTTGGGGATCGCATCAATGAACTCGACCGCGCGTACTTTCTTGTACGGCGCGACCCGCTCGGCGACAAACGCCATAATGTCGTCGGCTTGAACACCCTTGGCATTGGCCTTGTCCTTGAGCACAACGTAAGCCTTGGGAATCTCTTGGCCTTGGCTGTCGTACCCACGCACGGCGCAGCAGTCGGCCACGTCGGGATGGAGAATGACAATATCCTCGAGCTCGGCCGGAGCGACCTGGTGGCCCTTGTACTTGATGAGCTCTTTCAAGCGGTCCACAATGTGCACAAACCCGTCGTCGTCAATGTATCCAATGTCCCCAGTACGCAGGAACCCATCAGGCATGATGGCTGCCTCCGTCGCCGTGGGGTTGTTGTAGTACCCCATCATGACCTGCGGGCCCCGGTACAATAACTCGCCTCGCTCATTGTGCGGCAGGTCCTTGTCGGTCTCGGTACACTTGACACGCAGCTCCGTGTTGGGCACGATCCGACCGACTGAGCCGGGCTTGCGGTTGTCGTCTTCGCCGTAGTTGACGGACGTTGAGAACTCGGTCATGCCGTAGAGCTGCTTGACCTTGACGCCAATGCGCTTGTTCACGAGCGTCTCGACTTCTTTGCCCAACGGCGCACCGGCCGAGATGAGGAACTTAGTGCCCGACAAGTCGTACTTGTCGACCAATGGGTCATGCGCGAGAAACAATGCGATCGGTGGCGCAATGTGCACTTTCTCAATTTTGTGCTTGGACGTGGCCTTGAGAAACGACTCGGGTTCAAACCGCGGCAGCACGACATTGGCCGAGCCCTGGTAGAGCGCGAGGTGGATGAGCATCATGGGGTAAATGTGGAAAAACGAGAGCATGCCCAGCATGGCCGGGCCCAGTTTCTCAACGTGGTTGATCTGCATCGTATTCGCGACCATGTTGCGCGCGCTCAGTGCGACGCCCTTGGGCAGCCCCGTCGTGCCACTTGAGAAAGGCAGCATGGCACGCTGCGACGGGTCCACGGGACGAAACTCGAACGATTCAAACTCGCGTTTCGAGGCTTCGTTAATGCACTTGACGCGCTTGGGATGCGGCGACGAGCCCATGGCGTAGATGCGGTCGCGTGGAATGCCCACGGCCTCGGCGGCCTCGATCGCGACGTCTTCGACCGTGCGGTTCGTGACAATGTACTTGGCCTGCGCGAGCCGCGCTTGCTGCGCGAGCTCTGATGGACTAAAGAGCGGCGACACGGTCGAGCACACGGCGCCGAGCGAGTTGAGCGCGAGCGCGACGATCGGGTACTCAAGGCAGTTGAACGAGTGAACCAGCACAATCTACACAAAAACCATACAACTAAAACTTGAGGATTCGACGTAGGGGAGATCATGAGGAGAGACATGCTTCCATACATCGCCTTTCTGGACGCCGTCGTTCGAGAGCGACACGGCGATGCGTTGCGCGGCCGTGTACATTTCACGGAAGCTCATGCGGTCGTCGCTAATACCACAAATGAGTGCATCGCGGTCGCCGTACTCGTCCAGGCGCTCGGTCACGAGATCCCAGATCGTCGCGTTCGGGATCTCGACGTCCGGATGCGGCGACGTGTGGATGATGGTCGAGAGCGCGCGCGCCGTCGTGGCGCGGACAGCAGCATGGCGACGCGCGGCCGACGATGCGGACCGCGCGAGTGAGGACGAGCGGCGCAGGAACATGGAGCGGTGTGGGGAAGTGGCGAGGGCGCGCGAGTCCGTAAATGATGAAGAAGCCAAGGAAGAGTGAAGTGGAAAGTGGCGTGTACTAAAAGTGGTAGAGGCTGAAGCGGATGACACCTCACAAAAGATGCTGGGTGAATTGGATTTTGACGCAGCGTCACGCGAGCGCAAGACACTCAAGCGGAGCTCTTCGCGGGTTGAAGTTTGGAGAGAGACGAATCCAACATAAATCAAATTGACAGATCACGGTAGAAAATCTTCTGTACAGTACGTCAAATTTGAGTTCATACTACCCTGTTCTGGTGCACCATCAGATTAATGTGCCTTCTATGGGGAACACTAAGATTGTTGTTCTTTTTTCCGGTGCTGAGTCCTGATGACCTTAGCGGACCTTGTGAACCCAACCGCGAATCACGCAGAATGGGAAATCCTTTTGATGTGTCATCCATCGTGACTCACGATTCGTGAGATGCGTTCTTCTTCAAGTTGCAGCCACGCAGCCAACTCCCTAATTGCGCAATTGCGCAATCGTTGTGGCAACGACGGCGTCTTTGTTTGGGCGTCGAGATGAATTAAACGGGAAAGGCAGTCTCGATACCAATGCGCCATGAGCAAAGCACGCGTTGATACTATTGATATGGTGGCAAGCGCACGTGAAGGTGGTCTCGCCGTTTCATCTCCATTGAGCAAAGAACGTTCCACAGTGACAATACACATTCAATAGGGATTCGTCTGACCATGCTTCAATAGATCATGGCAATCTTGCCCCTCTCTCCACACTGGCGTCCACGCTTATGCCGACTCCATGCGCGCGTTCTCACGCACTTGCAAGTGGCGACGCAGCATCTTGCCGGTCGGTGTCTTGGGGATCGCATCAATAAA
>JAADVC010000615.1:0-18000 GCA_023334575.1 Pythium volutum
GCGACCCTCGGGGCTGTTTCCTCGCTTGGCATTGCTACTTTGGCGCTGTCCACCATCCATCATAAGCTCGTCGTCAAGCAAAACCATGGACGCGATCGTGCGTCCCATCGCGAGCGCATCACAACTGGACGAGCTTGTCGCGGCCACGAGCAACGCGAGCGCAACCACTCCAGGACTGCTTGACCATAGCCTCCAGCCCAAGGGCGTGTCGGTCGAAAAGAATGTATCGGCAGACACCAAGGTCGCCACGAAGGAGCGACTCAATCCGATCAAGTACATGTCCCACACCATCCGCAATGTCATTGGCGCGGGCAACGATGCGGCGCTGCGTCGTGTCAATACGATCACGCTCCTCCAGGACGACATTGTCGCGCAAAACTACCGCCGCCTCCAACCCATTGAGCTCGTCGAGAGCGGTCCGCGCCTCGTCGACAAGCCACCGCCGGGTGACACGCATCCCGTCTGTGCACTGGTCGGTCTCGTCCTCCTCTTTGTGGCGCTCGGCATTGCGTCCTCGCCGCTCTTTGACACGTCGATCGACGCCGAGCATCTCACGGACAATAGCGGACTGCTCGTCAAGAAGAATGCGTCGTTTGCCAAGGCCTACTTTTTAGGCAATGGCTTTTACCCCGAGTTTCTCAAGGCGCTCCGAAGCAACAACACGGCCGTGAACTGGTTTCCGCAGCCGGTCGACACCAAGTTTCTCAACTTTACGTACATGCTCCCGGCTGCCTACGCGACCGTTGGCACGGGCGCGTGTGCGATTCTGAACCCAGACCCGTTGAACCCGATCGAGTGCATTCTCATGACGGGCCACCAGGGCAGCGTGAGCACGTATGGCCTCTGTCGCAATGGCTCCGAGTTCGTGGCCATGCACTACCTCGCGGGGCTCGTGACACCGGCCGACGTGGGCGGCCTCGTCTCGGCCGGCACGTGGATTGAAAACACCCGTGAAGTGATCCTGACGGGACTCACCAAGCCGCCGACCTGTGTGGACGGCAAGAAGCTCGTGATCTCACCCAAGCTCGACGACTGGCGGCTTGTCTCAGGGCCCTTTGACGCGGCCACACGGGGCGCGCAGAACCAGTGGCTCGACACCATGGGGCTGCCCACGCCCGTACGGGAGCGCATGTTTTACTTGAACGGCAAAGCCGGTGGCCGCCTCGGTATCACGATCCCCAACAACCGCCGCCAGAGCTTTGACAAGATCATCTCGCAGAGCATTTACGGCGCGACGCTGGCCGACACGCTCGAGATCCAGGCGCCTTTTCTGGGGAGTCGGCACGCGTACATTACGCTCTACCGCATCTCGGGCGCGCGCATCGTGCTGCCGCGACTGCAGTTCACCTTTGCAGTCGCCGCACAGTCGCTGGCGCTGCTCGCCTTCATGTTGGGGCTCACGCTGCGTAACGGCGCCGTACGCTCGTACCATGTCGTGGTCCAGATTTTGCGCCTGCCAACATTCTGCATCATCTCGATCCAATTGCTGTACGTGCTCTACTACCAGATCTTTTCCATCGCGTACTTGGCCGTGAACCCGACGCTCCACTACGTCTTTGTGAAAAAGGTCGTGTACGTTGCGGGCGTTGGCTACATTCTCATGCACCAAACGGACGTACGCGCGGCCGTGACGCTTTGGCCGCGCATGGCCAACAACGACTCGTACTATGTCGCACGGCTCGTGTGGATGCTCGGGTCGCTCAGCGTCTTTCTGTGGTCGCTCACGCAGCAGGCGCCCGAGCACTATGTGGTCGCCGCACTGCCCAACTGCCCGCTCGGTGCCATGGAGTGCAACACGGCCAAGATCTTTTTCCTGCAGCACTGGGTCTGCTTTGGCATCTTTGTGGGCCATCCGATCGCATACGGGATCATCCAGATTGCGCAGTGGCACGGCAACCGCAGCGAGTACAGTCCACGCGACCTGCGCCACCCAGACTATGTCACGTCGTTTGAAGCGTACGGCTGTGGCGGGCCGTTGACGGATTACTACTACTACCACACGCTCGTCACCAAGGAGATTAGTCGTGCTAAAGAGCTGGGCGACGGCGAGCAGAAGAACGAGTCTATCACCGTACAGGAGCCACAGCGCACGCTCCAGTTCTTGACGTGCTCCAAGGCCGTGCGCGACGAAGGGTTTGTGTTGCTGGGCGGCTGCCACGCGCTCGTGCGCGCCAAGGATTTACCCGTGGTGCTCTTTGTAAAGTTGATGCCCAAATGGTTGGCCGGCACGATCAATCTCTCGATCGTGATCGCGTACATTGTGGATTTGCGCCTGACGCCAATGCGTCGTGTGGGCTACGCCCCGTTCTGGATTATCGCCCAGCGCTGGGACGGCATGGTCTCGTACCCGGACATCGGCTAAACGACCGTCGAGGGGAGAGTATAGGAGGTGTCCGCACTGGGCAGCACTCTAGCGACTGCATATTTCATTCTCGACAATTCATACTAGTACTACGGTACTGCACATTGCGCATTTGCCTTGACATGTTTTCCAGTCAGTCGAGTGCATAGGTCCATTCTGAGGCCGCGGCAGATTTCTAAATCTGCCGCGGCCTCAGAATCGAAGTATAGCACGAACACCACGGATCCCGATTGTTCTTTTTTTGTCGAATTAGAATATATCATCTTGGACTGAATGAACTAATAAAGGGGGCTGGTTCTCTCAGAGGCTTGGCTGAGAGGAGAACGGTGTTGGAACATAAGGTTACATAATTTTGGGATCCAACAAACTGGTTTGGATTCAAAGCAAACTACAGACGGTCTGAGTCAGACTGTAGATTGGCAATCTCTGATACTCGACTATGTGGCTAAGCATCGATAGACTTTTGTGAGCCAGTCAGACTCCACTCCACGAAATCGATACAGCGGTTAAGTCTGGTATATGGCTCCGTACAGTGGCAGAACTTTCTCGTTTCTCGGTCAATTGCTCTGCTCCACACCGGCTCCAAGGATATGAGCTATCGTTCAGCGCGGTGCAGGTTCAATCCCTGCCCAGCTCGAGCGCATCCAGCGGTGCAGTACGTTGGTCACGATAATGGCGACGCCATCCAAGACGATGCGGCGACTGCGAGGAGCGTGCTTCGCATTAGAGCCACAATCTCGGCGGTCACGGTCTCGCGGCGCGTGGCTCGAACCGCTCGACGAAGAAGCGGATCTTGTGTACAGCTGACGAGCAGTTACCTACTACGTAGTATTGCAATTCCCAGACGTGTGTGCTTCGGATCCGTACACAGCGGATTGAATCTAATTGGCTGTGTGGGTGTGTCTAAATATTTGATCGCAAGCTCCATCTTGGTGCCGTGAGTGTTTTTCCTTAGCATATCGCCTCTTCAGCATCCGCAAAGATACGGGCCTCGTGCCACGCGGCTCGTAAGCCTGTCGTTGCTGGATCCGCGCATGTGCTGCCGCCTGGGTCTCTTTAGCGCGCTGGTCTTGCCAGCCAAACTACACGACTGGTTTGCCGTCTCATGCCCCACACACAGTGCCACTCCACACTGTGTTTGTGTTGTGGCTGTCATACCACCACTTGCAAAGAATCGGCGCCCGTCCCCACCGGAGGCTTTGCCGCTCCGATGAAGGCCATGAAAACAGCACACGGCGATGACGATGATGGCGGGGATATTAATAAGTTTCGGTCTATTGAGGCCAAGGGTGAAAATAACGACGACGTCAGTGCGCTCGGTCCAGTCCGAGTGGTGGACTATGTACGTCACGCACATCACGTCCCACGACGGCGAATCACCGGCGGCCGAGATGAACGAGCTTCGCACCAACATCAAGCGCATCTGCCAATCGACACTGCCCATGGACAAGGTCATTGAGTTTGTCCTCGAAGATCTGGATGCCTGGCCAAGGAAAAAGTGTGATGTGAACGAAGAAGAAAAGACAGAGATCGACGAGGCATTGCAGCCGCTCCAAGTGCAGCTACTCGAAGTCGAGGAGCTCATGAAGGGACAGGTCCACACGATTAACATGCTCAAGGGCATGATCGCCAAGAACACAGAAGTTGCTGCGCACGTGATGAAGACCAGACACGACGCCGTGCGCTACTCGTGTTGGCTCAAAATCCCGGCGTCGTGTCTGGTCTTCGTCACGTTAGAAACATCCTCAACGCTTGGATCAATATGCCGTATTTACGATGCGATGGATCACGATACACGGCAGCTAAAACTTTCACCCGCGCGATCGCGGTGGCTGGACGCCACTCGAACGACGGATCTGCACGGTCTTCTCGTCCTTTGAGCCATCCAACGCCACGGGTGACATGTAGCCAAGCGTTCCAGTCCCGCTTCCTCAGACGACATTTGTGACGCCATCGCAAAGGGACGCGAAGACGCCGAAATTGACGAGCTTTGAGAAACCCGTCCAAATATGAAGTTACACAGGCACTGTATTCATATAGTATCCATACAGCTTCCTTCAAACCATCACTCTTGTATGTACTATCAAAGGTTTCCGTTGAGGTGTTTCACGCCGACACGACCATGCGCAGCAGTTTCTGGGCCTTTTCTTCATTCTTGGCGATCGTGCCCTTGAGCGTGTTGATCTTGTGGACCTGTTCCTTGATGAGCTCCTCGACTTCGAGCAGCTGCACTTGGAGCGGCTGCAATGCCTCGTCGGTCTTTTTCTTTTCTTCCTCGTACACGTCGCACTTTTTCTCGTACTCTTTTTTCCACTTGTCCAGTTCCTTGGACATGGCATCCAGATCTTCGTGGACAAACTCAATGGCCTTGCCCATGGGCAGTGTCGCCTGGCAAATGCGCTGGATGTTGGCACGAAGCTCGTTCATCTCGGCCGCCGACGACGCCGCCGTATTGGACTTGTCCTTGAACGACTTTTTGCGGCGTCCGAGGCGAATGCCCGTCTCACTTTCAAGCGTGGGGCCGCCGGCGGCTTCCTTGGCGTCCTCGTCTTCGCGCTCTTTGCGTGCAGCCTCTTCGTTCTTGAGAATTTCCCGCACGAGCCGACCGTGCTGTGCGCCGTCGTCGATATTGTGGGTCGACGACGAACTTGACGGGCGGCTGCCGCTTGCATTACTGTTGTTGTCACCACCACCACCGCCAGTCTCGTCGTCGCTGTCGGCATTGTCGCCGTCCTTCATGATCCCCGACACAGCCGCGACCTTGAGGTCGGGCACGTGCATGCGCCGGACTTCGGTGACGTTTTCCTTGAGCTTTGGCGGGCGGCGCCGCGCCGTCGTGGGACGAGACGTGCGTGACGTACCCAGTCCACCACTCGTACCCGGCCTGGCACTGGCGTCGTCGTCATTTTCACCCTTGGCCTCAGTGGATTGAAACTTGAGGTTCCCACCATCATCGTCATAGTCGCCGACTGTCTTCATGGGCTTCATTGGAGCGACAAAGCCTCCTGCGGACACGGGCGCTGGTTCTTTGGCTTCTTTCTCTACGGGTGGACCGGCCCGCGTCTTGGCTTCCTGTGGCGTGGTCGACCACGACGACAGCTTGGCATCAGGCGTCGCCTCGCGCTCGACCGCCGCCACCTTGGTGGGCTTTTTGACGCCTGCGCTGGCTGTACACAGTGCCGTGTCGCCCGAAAGCACGCGCTGCACAGCATCGGCCGAGCTGCCGTGGCGACACGCGACGGCGAGCAGCTGCAGAAACTTGTTGGTCTCTTCCGGTTCGAGTCCCGCGACGATCTTGGCCGGCTTGGCGTCGAGCTCGACGTTCAGATGGACACTCACGCAGGAAATGATCTTGGCGAGGTAGTCGATCTTGGGCTGTTTTTCCTTGATCGTGTTGGAGTCGAGCTCATCGCCGCTGTAAAGACCGTCGGCAAAAGTCGTGACGCGCGTGACCTCGGACACAATGTCGTGGAGGAATCGGAACGGTGGCTTGCTTAGCAATTTGACGGCCATCTTGGGTTTGGCGATGACCTTTTCGACCGCGTCCTTGGTCTTTTCAAAATCGCCATTGCACTCGCGAATCTGCTGCTGCAGCGCGTCGTCGACGTCGTTGTTGTCGGGCTGGGACTTTTTGCGGTTTCCTCCGGCTGAACCCGACGCCGCCGCAGACGCTGGCGCGGGCTCGGCTTTGGCCTCGGCCTTGACGGAACGCAGCAGCTCTTTCTTTTTCTCAGACTCTTCTTTCTCACGCTTGGAGCGCTCCTTGGCCTTGGCTTCGGCAGCAGCGGCCTTGTCGGCGTCTGATGGCGTGCTGCTTTTCTCCTTGGATGCCGGACGGGCCACGTCCGCACTCTTGGCTTCGGCCTCTCCTCCTCGTCCTCCTCCTCCGCCGCCCGTGATGGCCATGCCTCCATCAGGCGTGAGAGAAGGTACTTTATCGAGCGTCTTTTGCACGGCCCGCGCCCACTCCAGGGACGCGTTGCCCGCCGCCTTTGCGAGGTCTTGGAGAAAGAGGTTGGTGTTCTCCGGCTCAAGTCCGGCAACGATCTTGGCCGAGCGCGCGTCGACCTCCTTACCGAGTGCAAAGCCCACACACGTGATCATCTTGTCGAGGTACGCCGTCTTTTGGTTCTTTTCCTTGACGTTGGCCGAGTCGAGTTCAAAGTCATTGTAGAGCCCCGTGGCAAAGCCCGTGGCCTGCGTGAGCGCCGCGAAAATGTCGTGGAGAAAGCGGAACGGCGGCTTGGCCAGCAACTTGTCGGCGAGCTTGGGCTTGGCAATCAGCGGTTGCAGCAGTTCCTGCGTCTTGGGGGTGAGTGCCTCGAGCAGCGCGGCGTCGCCCATGGTTGGCTGGGTGAGTTTCCTCGTGTGAGGGCAGAGAGAGATCTTGAAGGGACGTGACAGTGTATTGTGTGAACCACACTAACTGTGGGTACAGCGCCACGTCAAATTCGAGATATACACTATATATGTCTTTATAGTCCTAGTCTAGGGTCGTTTTAGGCGGCATGGACTGTTCAGTATGACTGCGGGTAAAATCGGCGTCGCTGAAAGTAATCACGAAAGTGCAACGGCCGATAGAAAAAGCAGGTCCACGGAGGAACCGTCAAGAACGCGTTTCCACAAGGAAGGCGCACGCGACCCACACGTGCCGCGGACAAGCGCTGGCGACGTTAACCTCACTCAGCTCTTACTACAAGACGGCTCCCCACGAGACCCATTTTTTGGTACCAGGAAAACTCTTCCCATCTCTGAGCGTCTTGAAACGTCGGCGTAGCTGCTCGCGTTTTTGTGGACAGCGACGACAACACTCGACGCGCTGGCCATGACATTTGCATTGTGGCTGCTGCTGCTCTCGCTGGTGTTTTTCGTGGTCGTGGTCGTGAACGCGCGCGTGCGCAAGCAAGTGCTCATCGCCACGACGTACATTTCGCTCACCGGGTGGTACTACTATCGCAAATGGGAGAAGCGCAGCGGCACGCCGCCGACGGCAGCTAAGCGCAAGTCGCGCGGCGCCGTTGATAGCGACACGGACGTGCGGTTCTTTGAGCCGGCCGAGAAGGTGCTCGAGGCCGAGCGGCAACGACAGGACCGCGAGGAACGGATGAGCCAGCACTCGGCCTCGGAAAGCTCGTACCGGCTGAGCGAGACGAGCTCGAGCGGTCAATCGGAGGAGCCCACAGCCAAGAGCGGTACCCCCAAGACCCACAGTGGCATCTTCCGCAAGCTGCGCAAGTCGCAGCGTGACGACAAGTCGGACTCGTCGCGACTGTCGGAAGTGAGTGTGTCCAGCACATTGTCGAGTACGCCCTCGGTGTCGCGACGAACGTTCAGCGGCCGCAAGAAGCCACCAACATGGGGCGAGTGAGCGAGTACTTTCTCGAGATACAAGCGACAGCAGCAAGAAGAGGAAACGGAGAAGACGGCGATGGAGATAAAAGAATGAGAGAGGCGAGAGAGAGAAAGAAATGCTGGAATGATCATGAGGTTGTGAAGAACACAAGGGTAGCTAACTTCCATGTAGATCCAACAAGCCCGTGTCCTGCTTCATCCAGCTAAGCTAATACATACGCGTACTCTTCAGGAAAAAGAACACGCTCCATATTCGGCAAGTCACCCACTGGCTGAACGTCTCTCGTTCTCCACACATAGCAGGTCCAGAACACACCCAGCGATAAATGACTGTCGCACGCCAACACTCCGATCAGTCCATTTTTTCAACCAATTAGAGATCTCTCAGTTCAAAATTAACCAATCAGTGGTATTCTTTAGGTCATATCACCTCCGAGAAGCACGATCATTTTGACCGACTGTTGCCCCCATTGCAGTCGCCGTCGCCGCCGCCGCTCTCTCTCCGACGGAGGACACGCTCTCCACCGCACAACGCAATAAAGAGACTTCCATAGACGACCTACAGACGCGATGTTTGGTTTCGATGTGAACAAGCTCAAGCCCAACCTCAAGATGGCCGTGCACCGCATCGGCATCATCAAGAATAAAAAGAAGAACACGACCGTGGCTGCGCGCCGCGAGATTGCGAATATGCTGGGCGACGACAAGGAAGAGAAAGCGCGCATTCGTGTACGTGGCGTTCGATGGTCGTGTGCATGCACTATCTGGGAATCATAAATTGAATTTGTGCCGCAGGTCGAAGGTATCATCCGTGACGACTTCACCATCGAAGGCTACGAGATCATTGAGCTGCTTTGTGAGCTGGTCGCCGAGCGAGCGGTGCGACTCGCGTGTGCACTCGGCCGACATGCACAACTTTTTCAAGTGCTAATACTGTAATTTTGCCGTAAGAACCTGGTCAAGACGGAGCGCGAATGCCCGTACGATATGCGGGAAGCCGTATGCACGCTCATTTGGGCGGCTAATCGGACCGATATCCAAGAGCTGGCAGAGGTACGGGCACTTATTAGTGATGCATCAGTTGCCAATGCCATTGTCTGACAGGATGCTGTTGCTGCAGGTCAAGAAACAACTGACAAAGAAGTACGGACAGGACTTTGCCGCCGCCGCCGTACGAAATGTCGACGGCTGCGTCAACGAGCGCGTGATCCAGAAGCTGAGCGTACAGGTATGAGAAATCGATTAGCCACGTATCGGAGACTGTAATCTTGCCCATACTGACGATGTTTTGATGTGAGGGACGCAGCCTCCCAGTGCGTATTTGGTGGTCAACTATTTGAAGGAGATCGCAAAGCAGTTCAAAGTCAACTGGGAACCGGACGAGTCGGCGATTATCGACCCATTGGCTCCCATTCCTGCTCCCACTGGCTCGTCGATCGGAAATGCCGGTGTATCGGGTCCCGATTTTGCGGCGTTGTATGCTGCGGTGGGTTGCGCTGGGATTTCACTGGGCTATACGGATGCCTCACGACAACTTCTCTCGTTGCCATTGAACAGCCGCCTCCACCGGGCAGAATTCCATCGGCTCTTCCAAATCCACCAACCGTCGGTGGAAGTGAGGCTTACGCGTCAATGCTTCCGCCTGCACCAACTGCATACGCGCCGCCACCAGCGGCAGGTTCGTATTATCACCAACCACCGCCCGGGCAGTCACATGCATACACGCCGCCCAACCACATGCCGCCGGCGCCAGCACCAGCGCCGCAGTACGCACCAGCACCACCGCCGACAGCAGCAGCTGCGCCTGCTACGGATGGAGGGCTAGATGGTGTGCCAGACTTTGATGAGCTCACGGCGCGCTTTGAGCGGCTGCGGAGACGCCAAGACCAAGGCTCGTCGACGACGTCATTTACGTTTTGATCTGCTCGCCACACGTCGCAGATATGCATGGGGTAACAATCGTACCATGAAAGGGGTACATATTCCTCCCACGATTCAAACCTCAAATAACCTCACACCTCGTTTTCTCTAACATGCGATATCCTAGATTATGTACCGCATCATACAATGTGTTTCTGTGAAATGATACCATTAATTGAGATAAAATCAAAGATAGTAGAGGTATTCCTCGCCTGCGTGTAACAACCACTGGATCTCTTTCCCCCGTCTTTTGGAGCCGCTGCGAAAAGCTCCGCTATAACAAACCGGTCTTCATTATCCCAACTCCCGCACAGGCACGCAACAAACCCGATACGAACTCGCACCTCTCACGTCGTTGAAGCTGAACCAGACTTGACCACCATGGGCCGCGGCTGTACGATGGACGAGTGGGTCCACTTTGACCGCCTCCCCGAGGAAGGCCGCGTGCCCAACTCGTCGTACTGGTACGTGCACTGCCGCCACTGCGTGCGCGGCTTTGAGCAAAAGCAGCTCATCAACCCGCCGACCAAGCTCACGGGCCGCCGCTCGGCCATGAAGGCCCACCTTAAAGTCTGTCCGCTTTACGCCACGCAGTACAAGATGGAGCAGCGCGCACTCGCGGCGGCCGCCGCGGCAGCGGCCGCCACGGCGTCGGTCGAGACGGTTGATCTCGTGACGACGCCCACCACGACGCCCACGGCCAAGGCCACTGCCAGTGACAGTGCAACTTCGAGTACCAGTGAGATGGCGGCCGCTGGAGACGCGCCGCTCGTTGGCACGGTCACGATCAAGACGCAAAGCGGCGAGAAACGCAAGCGCCGCGGCGAAGACGTCGAGGCCAGTGGCCCACGTGGCGGCCGCGGCAAGCACTGCATGATGGAAGAGTGGGAGCACTTTATCCGGCTCCAGGACGAAGGCTACATTGGCAAGTCCAACTTTTTTTTCGCCGTGTGTCGCCACTGCCAGGCCGAATACGACAATGCCCCCGAGGACAAGAAGCCATTGCTCGTGCCCGAAAAAATGGTCGGCCGCCGCGAAAAAATGCGCAAGCACTTGGCGCACTGCGCGTTCTTTCAGGGCGAGCTGCCGTCGCTCGAGACGCGCACGCTGCCGCGCACGACCGCCGGTGGCGGACCCAATGCGTTCCTGCCGCTGCCCACGGCCGACGGCATCAAGATGGTGCCGGCCAGTGCGCTTGCGTCGGTCGCGGCACTGGATGTTGCTGGACTCGGCCAGACAAATGGGCTCGTCACGGACGACGACGCGCCGGCCGGCGTCGCCGGCTCAGCGCGGCTCGCGCTCGACGAGTGGCAGTACTTTACGAGGCTCCACCGCAAAAAGGACAGCGCGTACTATTTCGCACGGTGCAACTTTTGCCAGCAGGCATTTGACAATGCACCGGACGCGCTGCGGGTCTCGATGACGCCGACCGTTGTCATGGGGCGAAAGTCGAATATGCAGACCCACTTGGCCAAGTGTCCGTACGTGCCCAAGGACACGGTGCTCTTCAGCAAGGCGGTGCTCGCCGGTGGCGGAGCCGCCCGTGACGAGTATGCCGCGGCCAAGCGACTCAAGCTGGCGTTGGCGAATGCGAACGGCGACGCGGGCAGCGCCGTGTCGGCGCTCCACCAGGTTTTAATCGAGTTTTTGCTGCAGCACCGCCTGCCGTTCGAGTGGGTCGACTCACAGAGTGCCAAGAAACTGCTTCGTCTCGCGGCTGCCGGTGCGCAGATCAATACCAGCCTTTTGCCGACCAGTGAGGAACTGCGTGGCCCCATTCTTGACGACTTGGTGCGCATGGAGCTGCACCCTGAGATTGACAAGCTCAAGCAGATCGTGTCGCTCCCACCAGCTCCACTAGCAGCTACGGATGCGGCTGCGGGAGAAGACTCGACAACGGCTCAGTTGCCGGTCGTCGTCAAGGTCGCCTTGTCCAAGCCCACGGCGGACTCGGCTCTTCCCAGTGTCGAGTGCACGCTCAGCGGCAACGGCGTCTCGGTGCCGCTCCACTACGTGGCGTCAGAACGAGAAACCGAGGACGAAGACAGCTTGATCACAGGCATCTCGTCCAGTGGCGCTGGTGCCGCCAGTCTCAGTTACTACCACGGACTCGACGTGGCGCGTTTTCTCAGTACCCAGTTGCGGCGCGTGTGTGAGGACCATACGATCGCTGCGGGCGTCGTCATGGTGCCGCAGAGCCCCGTTCTGAACCGCGCCGTCGGCTTGCTGCGCACGCAATGGCCCAGCGTCGCGTTTGTTCTCAACCTCGAAGACATGGTGGCCTTTTGTCTCGTCAAGGCTCTCCAAAACAGCGTGGTTTCCGAGATCCTCACGACCGTGAGCGAGCTCGTGCAACTCCCCGAGCTCCACGCCGCGCTCGCTGCCAACGGCTTTGACGGTCTCGACCAACGCGACTGGACGTCGTTTGCCTCGTTGGCCCAGGAGCTCTTTAGTGATCGCATGGTCGCATTCCGCACAATTGTCGAGGCCAAGCTCGACCGCGCCAGTCTCTTTCGCGTCGCCACGCTGTTTCGTGCACTCGCTGTCGTGGATGGACACGTCACGATCCATGGCCGCGTTACGCTGGCCGATGCGCTCACGCACGTCTCGACGCTGTTTGCGGCCGCCGACGGCTTTGACGACGTGCAACTCGCGTTGGAGATTGTGTGGCACGACTGCGAGCAGCCGCTCTACCTGCTCGCGCATGCGCTGCATCCGCACTTGCGGCTTCGTGGTGTCGCCTCTTCTGAACTCACGAAGCTCAGCGTGCTGAGCGACTTGGGGGTCGCGTACTTTGCGCAGTTTCTGGAACGCAAGCCGCTGTCGCTGCGAGGCGACGTGACGTCGTATCTGCACAAGTCGCAGAACGTGTTTCACGACACGTTCATTGCCGAGTTTCCGCTTGTCGACGATTACTTTCGCTATCTGAGAGACGATTTCCCAGAGCTCGCGGCGCTCATGCAGCTGCTCCAGTCGTTTTCCGTGCAAGGAAGCAGCGTCACATTGAAGGAAAAAACCAACGGACCCAACGCTGAAAAGCGAGCAGCGTACTCCAAGGACGAGCGCACGAAGCTGTCGGTGCTGAAAGCGCGGTGGGATGTCGAGATTTTGCAGCATGCGGGAGACGACGACGTGGGCGAGGATGGAGCAGCCAGCGACGTGGAGATGGGAGACGCGTCCCAGCCCGAGACTGGTAAGGACGTGGTCGCCGCGTGGGTCGTCAAGCTCCACGCAATGCTGGAGGCACGCATGGTGGATTTCAGCGACTGGGAAACAAAGTTTACGAGCGGCGCCGCGGCATTGGATGCTGACCCTCCCAGTGACACGGCCGAGACGCCCATGGTCACGGCGTTGCCGTCGCAGGCCGAAGACGATGAGGTCGCGTACGTGGCGACACGGCTCACGAGCCACCGCGCGAAAAAAGTGCGGCTCGTGCAGCTCTTTGGCGGCAGCGAATCGACCACGGTGTAAGATCAATGCGAAGAAGAGACTTTATTTGATTTTGCATAGACGATGAGTGGGCCAAAACAACCAAGTAGAAATCACATTCTTTTTTCAAATCATTTTTAGCCTCGGACCTCTTTTTTTGGTCTGCGTTGTGAACGGTGATCGCAGTGTATGCGGATCTCTTACGACTGGTGGGCGGGCAGCACTTTGCCGTCGCACGCGCCAAAGCCGATACGGTAGCCGTCGCCCTGGCAAAAGCCGCGCACGCGGACAGCGTCGCCGTCCTGGATAAACTTGCGCACGTTGCCCGTGTCGCCCAACTTGATCTCGCGCTTGCCCTGCCAGCTGAGCTCGAGCATCGAGCCAAAGCTGTCCTCCGTCTGGCCGCTGATCGTGCCGCTCGCAAGCAAATCGCCGGGCTGCATGTTGCAACCCGTGACCGTGTGGTGGACGAGCTGCTGCTTCATGTTCCAGTACATGTTGCGAAAGTTGCTGGTCGTAATGACGTGGGCCGTCGAGTCGTTTTCCGGTTGAAGCGCGACCGTGAGCTGAATGTCGTACGTGCCTTTGCCGTAGTTTGGGTCCTGAATGTAGGGCAGCGGCGTGGGCTGCTGCACTGGACCAAAGCTCGGCTCGCAGCGAAACGGCTCGAGCGCCGCGAGCGGCACGACCCACGGCGAAATCGTCGTCGCAAAATTCTTGGCACCAAACGGACCGAGCGGCACGTACTCCCACTTTTGGATATCACGCGCTGCAATACAAGCAACAAGATAAAGACCACAATCAGTGAAAAACGCCATCATACGAAAAAATGACGTGGCACACACGCACCGCTCCAATCGTTCATGAGCACGACGCCAAAAATGTGGTCCTCGGCCTTGTCCATGGGGATCGGATCGCCGAGCTTGTTGCTCGGCCCGACAAAGAAAGCGAGCTCTAGCTCATAGTCGAGCACGCGGCATGGGCTGTAGATCGAGCCCTTGGACGGGTCCGTAGCGTCGGCCTGAATCTGACCACGCGGGCGGCGCACTTCCGTGCCCGAGACCACGACCGACGATGCGCGGCCGTGGTACCCCACAGGCAAGTGGAGCCAGTTGGGCTGCAGCGCATTGTCGGCACCGCGAAACATAATGCCGACGTTGGTCGCGTGCTCGCGCGACGAGTAAAAGTCGGTGTAGTCGCCAATCTTGGCCGGCAGGTGCATAATGACCTATGTGGGTGGGGAAAGGGGAAATAATGAAGATTCTCTGAGTATTACCACCAAGAGAAGAGCGGTGTTGAGTGCATCAGAACGCGTACATTCTCCATCGGAATGAGCGCGCGCTTGCGAAGCTCGGCGTTGTCGCGGAGCGTCGCTTCGTCGGCCGAGAGCAGCTTCTGGATGGTGCTGCGAGCAGTTGCCCATGCCTTGCTGCCCTGCGCCATGAACGCATTGAGCGAAGGCTATATGCCAAGTGGCAAAGAAACAGATATCCCACAGAGTTAGCAGACCGCCAAAAGTCGAGACACACCAGGAAACCAAAACCCACCTCATCAAAGCAGCCGGCGTCAAATCCTTCAAAGAGCCCCTCGGACGCGATCACTGACAGATCCAGCACCTACACAAAGCATCGTGGAAGGCCTTGAGTTAGCTCACCTGGCGAATGATCGGAATATAAATCCATCCGTCGTCCAAAACGTACCAAGTCACCAATGGCGACGCCGACGCGGGTCTTGTCGTTCGTCTTGGTCGAGAAGACCCCATACGGGAGGTTCTGAATCGGAAAGTCGCTTTCGGGCGCCACGGAGACAAAGCTGGTGAGCATCGTGACACTGCTGTGCTTGTGGATGGGGGGTCGAGGAAGCCACTGCGCAACGTGCACAAGAGAAATCCACGCGAGCGTTAGCACGACAGTCGCAGCAAGCGCTACTCTCTGTATAGTTCCACGCGAGCGCATGCGAGAGAAAGAGAAGAAGGCCGACGAAGCAGAGGGGGAACGAACCTGGACGGAGGCGCGAAGTTGGGAAATGAGCTGCTGGACGTCTCAAGGTCAGCGAGATCCTGTGCCTTCAGCCATGGAGCCCTTCGTCGACAATGGTGGACCCGAACCCTCTCAGATTTGGTAACCATTTATTGGCTGAAATCATGTCTAAGCAAAAACGGCCAATCGGAGTCATGATCGCAAGTTCAACATCTGACCCCCCTCATGAGAGTGACGATCAAATGAGTGACGTCGAAGTTCTTGCAATCCAAAATGGTGAGCGATTCATTACGCTCTGGTGTTCTTCCGCTTCCTCCACGCATACCATCACCAAGGGTCGTGTCTTCCACTCCACCGTGTATACGCTCACACCCAATGGAGGCGCAACGACTCGTTCGCAAGCTTGCTGTCCGCCAGGGTGATCTCGTCACCGAATGACACGGCCTTGGGCGGGTGAGAGGTTCGCAGCTCAAACGCACGCTGTCGAGCCTCTGGAATCTATTCGCTCAACGACCGAGTCAGTGCGAGAATAGTATGGTTGTAGAAGAGCCATGCCGTACCTCGTGCTTCGCAAACAGCCATACCAACTTGACTGGGTCTGTCTTGAGGAATCGGCGGGTAAGGCGTCGTCCATCAGGTGCAATAATTTGCACTCGAGCAACCTCTGGTCCGCCGGCTGAATTTCCACAGCACAAACGATTAGATTAGTGACCAATATTGCTTGGTCTGTTTCGACGATCGTACCTGCAGGCTCCTGTGGCATCGGCTGAAGCACCTCCTCTACGAACGGTTCTTGGGCTTTCTCTTCAGCGTCGACATCATTCTCGCTCTCTTCAGAAACGTCGCTTCCTGCACCTTCCAGCGAAGCAGCAATGGCAGCTGCAAGCTGGTCGTCTTCGGAAGCTTCCGTGACGTCGTGCTGGCGAGGTTGCTGTGGGCGATCGAATCAGAAACAAGGTCAGCATAGAAACGCCAAGTGTCAAGCTCCGACGCGCGGCTCACCACTCCGCTTGCGGGGGCAGACTCATCAGGCTCAACCGAATGCGTGAAAGCGAAATCTGAAACTACCATAGCAAAAGAATTCGCCACAGACGTACTGTTAGCCTTGTGAACATCCAGCCAGCGATGGTAGAAACTCACGGCGTTCGGTCATGATCTGCGGCTCAATGAACCCAGACCACTTAAGCACGATCGCGCCTGTCTTGGGGTTCACGATCGCAATAATCGGGAGATGGTCGCGGTCGATTTGATAGAGCTGACAGAATTTCTTGCCGTGCTCCGACACCCAGTAGTGCTAGGTATACAATACCGCAAGCGTCAGACTTCGTCACAATGTACAAGCGTTTTTACTAGAGAGATTCTCATCGTACCTGCCAAAAGACGAACCCACTGGCAACAACGTTCTGGACAACATCGTCCGCCCACGTATCGCGATTGAGCATGTGGCTTGCGAAAACAATTTCGTCTTGGATGTTCACCAGGAGCCACTTTCCCTCACTCTTCGCCATTGCGCGAGCCTGCCAAAAGCGCAAGTTCAAAGTTCCAGGTATCAGTGACCTACGGGAAATGGACACCCGCGACGCAGAAATCGCACCTCCGAGTACGTGCCCTTGAACATGAGATCAACTGGCGGGACGAACAGACTGCTGAGATCGCGGGTCCGGTTCGATTCGTCGGCGTCGCCACCTGCTAAGGAGTTAGTCAGAACGGTTGAGATTAGAGCCAATATTCGCGACTGGCAATGCACGCATCGACTCACTGAATGCGGCGCTGATGGAAGGGGTGCTTGACGCCGCATTGATTGCAGCAATGCTTTCGGCCGCAAAATCGCGGTACTGTTCGTGGAGCCGGCGGATCGGAATTGCTGGAGAAGCGTCAAACGCGTTCATCCGTCAATTTTAGCATGCCTCTTCCACCATCGTTGTTCCGTAACTCACATTCAAAAGTGTTGTCACCAAACAGGCGTTGACGCTTGGACGGGTCGGGCGCGCGTACGTCACTGCACCAGAAAGCGACGGTTAACGTTAGTTCATGAGGGAAACCGGTGGGGAAATGCTCATTCAGGCATCGAAACGCACTCATCGTACGACGCAGCTGCAGATGCCATGGATGGCATTGCGCCAGCGCTGCCGTTGCCGCCACTCTCCATGAAAAGGTTCACCTACTCAGAACCAAACAAAATGCCGTCACCAAGCTTTTCTTCTTCTCCCTTCCAACCAGATTGCTGCCCCCTTACCGCTTCAGAAAGCGAGCCGTTGGTGAGCTACGCGCAACATGAATCAAGCGCATATTTTTAGTCACCCCTGACTGACATACGCGCTTGAAGGACGATTCCACTACTATCGATTCCTCCCCCACTGGCTGGATGTCCAAACTCACCTGAAGATACTGGGTCGCCGTCACGGAGCTCGCGCCCGTGATGCTCATGAACCTGTATAGACAAGTACGGCGTCAGCGCTCTCTCTTCCATTAGACGCTAAGGGAGAGCGTCTATCCATCAGCCCAGCCATGGGCACGTACGACGCGAGCGCGTCTTCCTGGTCCGCCATCTTCTTGGAGGTTTCCTTCCTGCGTTTGCTTGTTCCTTCTCTGCTGATGCCAACAATCGTACCTAGAAGAGTTGTACTGTGCCACGTTAAGATCTGAATCCCTCGTATGAGTGACAGATGCCACTTTGTTCGGCGTGTTGCTCTCTAGGCTAACGGATTTCCCCGAATAGAGTCCGTTCCCGAATACAGTCCGCTGTCAGATAAAATCCAGAACCTCGATATAGTGACATTGCGTGATGCACATCAATCAACACCATCCGTCCATTCATTCCATTCATCAATCTCGCCTCGCATCAACCGGCGAGGATGGAGCGGCGCAACTCCATCCCGATGTGGCGCAAGCAAGAAATCATCGATTGGATTGAGAACCACGGCGGCGGCATTCCCAGTCGTGCTATTGGCCATTTCC